>JAVHNF010020168.1:22543-32737 GCA_034783455.1 Micropsitta finschii | reverse complement strand
TGTCCCTGCCCATGGCAGGGGGTTGGAACTAGATGATCTTAAGGTCTTTTCCAACCCTAACTATTCTATGATTCTATAATTCTAAGTGTTTGCCTGTATGTAGGAGCATAATATGCATGAGCTTCTGCTGTAGTCTCAGGCATTACCCAGTACAACAGCAGCTAATTGATACTGCTGACATAGAATCGTAAAATGGTTAGGATTGGAAAGGACCTCATGATCATCTAAAGGTACATGAAATGTACTGTCACTATGGAGCAGTTCAGAAGAGGATTTGATGCCAATTTTGTACCTCACCTTCTCAGAAAGGAAAGAGATCAGTAGGAGGTTTACATGGCTTCCAGAAGGCTAAATGTGGATCAGATGCAGAACAGAAGCAGTATCACAATGTTAACATGCAACATGTGCTCAGGATAACATATGTTTCTTTTTAGCAGAGATTTGCAGCTTGGGTACAATGTCATGCTAACATGGCTGTGTGATTTCCAGAGAACTTGAAGTACAGGCAAAAGTCATTTGAATACATCTCTATCTACCACATCTCTATCTACCACATAGCCCCACATGCAAGAATAATTTAAATTTACTTTTTAAATTTTTGTTGCTGTTATATAAAATTATGGTGCATCTGTACTGTTTCATTAAAGACAAAGACAGCATCTGCTTTGAATACAGCAGGAAGAAAGCATTGCTGGCTAGACCAACTCTTAAAACCTGAAAGTGGCTTTTGAAGCCTGTTCTTCCCTTTGAGGTATCCATACACATTCCAAAGTGAAGGCTATCAGCTGGTAGGCAATTACAAGGTTTTGATTTATTCATTTTCACAAGGGAGAAGATTTGAATACAAATACAAATATTGCCAAAGCAGATTGCATAAATGGCGGACTTTTAATGTAACTCTGGATATGTGTCATAGGCAAGCATTTATAGAAATTCAGCAAGTTTTCTTCATTAAGTACAGATTAATTCTAGCTGATTTCTAGCTTCAGCTGCTTCAGGTCCAACTGAATATGAGTCTGCAAAAACGTGTATTTTCTCATGTCAGTTTGAAAGCTTCTGGACCATTGAACAAACAAATTTGGAAGATTCTTGAAACATGCAGCAAAGGGAAAACAAGCACATGTATTTCTTGAGCATAAATTGGCAAGAAGGAAAGGTCATTCTATTGACAGACTGCAAACAAAGGGCACTTTTTTCCTGGCAGGTGCAAACAAAGGTCATCCTTCCTTCAGAAGTGTAATATTTGAGAGCCTGAAATGTATTTTCGCAGCAGGCAAAAGTCAAGAAGTGTTTCAGCCTATGCTGTACACATAAGATGTCCCCTGTGCCTACTGTCCCCACTTTCGCTGCCTCGTCATCTCCCACAAGAATGGTGCAGCACCTGCTAAGTAAAATTAACAGAGAGAAAGCACCATATAGGGCAGCTGAATACCTTTAATCTATTGGCTTCCACTGCGTTACTGCTATAGTAACCAACCACGTAAGGTAAAAATTGGAGTCTACTGACAAAATTGTCAGTGTTAGTATTCTGAAATAATAACTGTCATACAAATATGACAGTTCGGAGAACTGGAGCTAATAACATATCTGACTGTTTTATCTAAAGCACTGACAAATGCAGCACCAATATCCATTGCCATTTAGACTATTTTCCTTCCAGACACATGCATACGAAAAAAATGATGACATCTTAAAATCTGGTCAAGACAGACAACTTGTTTGTGTTATAGTAAGAATGGTTTTGGTGCCTGTAATTTGCGTATCACGGGCATACAATGCTGGCTGATGTCTTTAGGGTTCTTACTAGGCTTGGAAATTACCTGTGGTAAGATTGTGCTTATGTTAACTGAGATCATCTTGACTTTTACATTGCATCAGTTTAAAACAAACTATTTTCTATGCAGTAGCATTAAAAAAAATATTAAGAAGGGCTGTCTTTTTCTGTTTCAGAGGCAAATTTAAGCACATTTATATTCTTTCCCGTAAGTAGAACAGATACTCAAAACTTTCAGATTTTGCAACAGCCTTATACTAACAAATATTTGCTAGGTTCAGACTTTTGTTTTGCGTTTAATGTATAGTGCTTTTTTCTCATTCTTGAAGCCGAGCAGGCTCACAGGGTGGTTGCAAGTTACAAGCCTTCAAATTTTGACAAAAAAATCCTCGTCTGGACTGGGCGTTTCAAAACAGAAGAAGATATTCCTCAGAGGATCCCGTAAGTGCGCTGCTCCTGTCCAAGGGGAACATGGAGCTGAAGGGAAAGTGGTGTTGTGACCCTTATCTCAAGCGTTTCCACAGAGCTTGAACCAGTTAGTTTTTCAACACTGAAAACTTGGAAACAAATGAGAGGGCAGAAGAGTTTCCTGTCCTGGTTAGAGGTTAAGTTGAAAAAATGTTCCTTACTGGAGTCCCCAGAGCCTGGGGTTAAAAGCTGGATCCATCTCAGTAGATAGCCTTGGTTACACTTACGTACTGGCTTGTTTATTTTGCTTATTCCTAACACGTGGTTGGAGAAGGATGTTATTGGTAAACTGATATAGCTCCCAGTCTAAGGGAGATGACTGTCACTGTATAATTTACATCCAATAAATTATGATTTTATAGAATTTGAGGGAAAATAGTGAAGGGAGTTATGAGAGAAATATACCCCAACAAGGAAAACCAAGTACTTGATATAGCCTTACCCTCCCATTCTTGCTGACCTTTGACTACATGATCTTTGAAGGTCCCTTCAGACCCAAACCACATTGATTCTGTGGCTCTCTGACTCACTGGAAGTTAGCATCCCTGAAGAGAGTCAGTCACTGAACACACAAAACCACTCCAATGCTGACTGCTGCCTTTTTCTTAGGATGTTGGACAACATCTTGGAGGTCTCTCTACAGGGCACAACTTTTTATCATCGCAGGATGACCATGGTCCCTGTCTTGGGTGGCGTGTTCTCTTCATCAGGGAGTGCAGCGATAGGACAAGGGGGAATAGGTTTAAAGTTAAGCAGGGGAGATTTAGGTTAGATATAAGGTAGAAGTTCTTTACTGTGAGGGTGGTGAGGCACTGGAATGGGTTGCTCAAAGATGTAAATGCTCCATCCCTGGAAGTGCTCAAGGCCAGGGCCTTGTGCAACATGGTTTAGGGTGAGGCATCTCTGCCATGGCAGGGAGGTTGGAACTTGATGATCTTAAGGTCCTTTCCAACCCAAACCATTCTATGATTCTATAAGCAGCATGCAGATCTGTGTCAGGCAGCAGGTACATTCACTGCCTTTTCCTGTTGGCTCCTGATGGTTTTACTGGTGGTTTCTGAGCTGGACAGTGGCTTTCCAAATGGTCCAGCCTTTTTTGCACTGTGTTAGCCTCACCATCTTCCCCTAGAAAAAGGTTCAGACAGGACTCAGAAGCTCTTAAAGCTGTTCAGGTCTTCGGGAGGTCTTTATAATGAGGCATACATTTGCCAGTCCATACACACATACACAAATTTCTGTGAGGTAGCTGGCTGAGCAAAGTGAGTGTCATCAGTTTGTACTTTTGTAGGCTTTTTAGAGCTGTAAGATCACAACTAGTGACTCATTAGAAGTTGTTGTGAGACATTAAAGCTGAACTGTGTTGCTGCTTTAACAATTAAAAAACCCAGACATAATTGCAAGCTATTCTTACCTGCAAACACAATATAGCTGCTGAAGGTAGTTTGTACTAAGGGTCAAGCCTGCTGTCCTTATTCAAGGTGGTTGTGGTTTGGTAAGATGTTTTGTTCTGTTTTTAAGAAAAAGCTGCTACTGCCAGCAGCTGGGTTTACCCAGAGTCTTCATTAAGGATTAAGTAGCAGAGGCCCTAATGTGCAATTAAGGAAGAACATAATCAGGTCTGTGTTACTTAAAGCAGAGGCAGAAAGCAGGGAGAAAGTGAAAATCTGCTTCAGAAGAGTTTCAATTAGCGTGTTGAGAAATATAATTAGGTTAATAAGCTACCCTAACAACATTTATGGTTTTGCTTTTGTTGCTACAAATGGATTAGTGGATTAATGATTTTATGTGCTGGTCTGATGTGCAGTTTGCTTTAAAGATTATTTTTACCATTGCATAAACCAAAAGCAGTTACTTGGAACTTCAGGTTTTGTCAGTCACCTGAAAGAAACACAGGAGGTGCAACACATGCTTGTGTTGTGTGTGTTGGCAGGGAAGGGGGTAGTGTGGCATAGCCACTCGTGAGGCTTGCCCTATTCTGTGGAGTTAAGCCTTGAAGAGCAGTGTGGCAGCCCTCAGCCTTGGTACAAATCTCTGGGCAGAACTTCTACTGAAGAAACCTCAGCTCTGCCCCATCCCACCGCCCATCCTCTTTGAAATAAAGCTGAAGGTATTTTTGGGGAGATTATGACAAGGTTTTGCTCACAATATGAAATCAGTTCTTTATGTCTATATATCTTTTTGCATATATATAAAACCATAACTATATATTATGTATATTCTTTATCTTATGGCCCTTCATCTTTGTATTTATATATAAACCATTCTCACATGACTTATGAAAGGAAAATAGTGCACAGCAAGCATTAGAATCATAGAATGGCTGGGGTTGGAAGAAACATTAGAGATCCATCTAGTTCCACCCCACCCTGCCATGGGCAGGGACACCTTCCACTAGACCAGGTTGCTCGCAGTCCTGTCCAGCCTGGCCTTGAACACTACGAGGGATGGGGCATCCACAACTTTTTTGGGGAGCCTGTGCCAGTGCCTTATCATCCTCACAGTGAAGAACTTCTTCCTAATATCTAATCTAAATCTGTCAGTTTAAAGGCATTCCCCCTTGTTCTGTTACTACATGCCCTTGTAAAAAGTCCCCCTCCAGGTTTACTGTAGGCCCCCTTTTAGGTACTAGAAGGCTGCTGTAAGGTCTCCCTGCAGGAGAGGAATGAACATCTAAAAAACTGTACTCCCAAGTACAGTGTTTGAAGACTTGCTGAAAGTTTTGTGACCATTTTAGTGATGCGGACATTTCCTGTACCACCAGTTAGCAGTGGCATGCAGTCTGCCTGGAATGATGGAGGGTAGAAAGGGGAGCCTGTCCCAAGGCAGCTTGCTGGGTTGTACTCTTGCAGCAACTTCTGCCAGATGCAGCGCAGGAGTTCATTATTTTTACCTTAGATGACCAGCAAAAGTAATTGCGTAGATTGCTCTTGTTTAGTTATGTGATCCTGTAACAGAGAGGAGTCTGATGCCAGCTGCCCACTTTGCGTAAAGCTGCTGTTTTTCTAAAGAACTGAAAACTCTTCATTTGTAGCAGTTCGAGCTCTGTTTTAATCACCTATGCATGTATATTAAGTTCCTAACCAATACTATATGGGACACCATCTAAACAGATGTGACATTAATTACTGATTTTGAACAAAAGGAACTTGCTTTCACCACATCTGGTTGACACCACATAGGCATCTCCAGCTTTTTAAAACAGATAAATCCCATTTTACTTCCACTATCTTTAAACAGAGCTAAAGGAATGATTTGTGGTAAATTTACCCCAAATATTTGAATACAAATATTTATTGCAGTTTTGTTTTGGGTTGGTTTCCCCCCTCCCCCCCCAGCTTAAGAAAGAAAGAACTTCAAATCCGCTAGACGTTGATTTTCCACTGGGAACGGGTTAGGGTCAGAAAATACGAAGTTGTTGGGCAGTCCATAACCAGTCACAGCAAGCTGGAGATGCATCTTTTAGAAACTGTTACTTTTCTATTGTGTTGTTAAGTCTGCGATGCTTTGAAGAACAGATACTTCAGTTTTGTAATGATTCAATAATTTTAACTGCAGGCCAGAGATGCTAGATAAGGCAAGAAACAAAGCTCGAGTTAAAGCTTGTTACATCATGATTGGACTCTCCATCGTGGCCTGTTTTGCAGTGATTGCCTCAGCTAAGAAGGTGAGTACAGCATTAGCTAATTACCACGTAGCATGCTTGAAGATGATGGAATTCTGTGGAAAGCAGACAACCTAAACAAACAGCAGCAGCTTATACCTGTCCTCACTGTAGCTAACCCATGACTACACTGCCCCTTCCATGGAAAGCAGCTGCTGGCAGCTCTTGAGATGGGGTCCCTAGCGTGCACCGTTATTCCTCCTGTGCTACTCTGAAGTGGATGTTCTACTTCTGCAGGCTGCTGCACGTCACGAGTCCTTAACAAGCTGGAACTTGGCAAAGAAGGCCAAGTGGCGGAAGGAGGCTGCACTAGCAGCAGAGGCCAAGACCAAGTAACTTCACACACAACGCTGAATGTCCTTGTGGGAGCAGAACTGCTGCTGAGAGCGATTAGTGAATGTCCCCAGTAAACAGACAACTGTAGTATTGTACACGCAGGAACCAATAAAGTTAGTTATAGGATCACAAAAAGAACTGGAGGGTCTCTTCTATTAGAGATGCTCAATGTCCTTGTTGCATATAATTAAGATTAAAGTGTTTTGCATATGATCGAAATTAATTACTGCTTTTAAAGGAGAAGAGGTAGTTTCTTAAGAATGACAGGTATGTTTGGTTAAATATTTGCAAAACATATTTAAACCCCAAAAACTTTGTCTGGTGACAGTGAAGAATTTTAAAATGCACAAATTAGCCAGTTTGAATTCATTTGCCTCAGTGCTGTACTCAAAAAGTCTTTCTAGTCTGTACTCAAAAAAGTCATTTTCTAGTTTAAGCAGCCACACTTATTCAACCACTAAATAAATACAACAAACATTTGTAAAATAGGTTTTATTGGTTTCTGTACGGTATTTGGAGATTTAACATTCCATAATATTGCATACTATTCATGTGTTCTGTTACAGTAATGGGCCTTTGGCCTGGATTTAAAGATGCACTATTACTATCTGAAGTTCATACAGGCAAATTTAGTTCCCACACATTACATGAACATATTGTGCTGTAAGTAAATGAAATTTCTAATTCCAGATTTCAGTGAACTCCTGAGGTAACAGTTAAACTTCAGGTATCAATTGGCAGATCTATTACAAAAATCCTCAGTTGCACAATTTAGGAAATTTAAACCCAGAATTACCTGTAGAGGATAGACAATAGTGCATCTTTTCTATTTTTAAAAGACAGACCCAACAATAAATATTTTCCAGTTGAAAATGTGTTCTACAGCTAGCTTATTTCTGTGTCAACATTATTACTATTTTCTGATTGCTGCTAGCAACAGTGTTTAAAGCAAATACTAGGAAATTAAAAAGCTGTATGAACCAGTCCTCAGACAAAAGTGCAACAAAGAAAAAATTAGATATGATTCAATGTGTCAAGAGTAGGGAACTAAAAAAAATAATCTTATGCTCTGCATAGTTGCATAGATTAGCTAGTTAATATTCACATTTAAGCGGAACAAATGGTACCCTTTTAATTAAAGCCAAAACCACAAATCCCTGTATTTTTAAACACTTTGTAACAGATGGGGCACTTCAGAGTCCATATCTAAAGCCAAACTTAAAGACTTTCCTCTAACAGTTATTTTTTTTTTTTCCTGTACACTGGCTTCATCATCCTGTTCACACCCCTGCCTGCAAATGACTACACCAGAGTTGGCCTTAAGTCATTATCTCTGGTTTTTTTTTATTGTTTATGTATGTGCTTTTTAACAAAGTGGGATGTAAACCCAGTGATAATATAGGAGAGGCCATCCTGTATATTTAACCTTTAAAGAGCTTTCATTACCAATTTTAGGGTAAATCATATGTTGAATTTAAATAATGATTTCCATTAGCCATAGTCATAATTTTTAGTTCCCTTTTAAACCATTACACTTAAATGTATCAGGCATGAAATACAGTTTATCTAAATGCGTAAAGTGCAGTCACTAACTGTTCACACATATAGAATAATATATCCACACAACTGAAGACATTCTTTCAAAACAAATGTAATACTTTACATGTCCCCTCTTTTCTTCATTTTCAAGTCTTTACGTAAAGATTTCTATAGTTCAGATTTGGTTTAAATTAGAGAGGCTTATAAATGCAGTTTTTACAGGGTTCTCCAAATAAAAAGCAGGCACAGCTGGTTATGTTATCAAAACAAGGTTGTTAGAAACAACAAAATACCCTGTTACCTGAATATTTTTCTTACATTAGAAGAACATTGAAATTCAGCATTTACTAGTCATCCTGGTAGATTTCCATTATTGTTACCCTGTACTTTTGAATGGACGGGGGAGGGCACAAGGGAAAGAAGGAAGGTCAGTATATGAAAACCTAAAACTATGAGAGTAAAAAGGGCATAAATACAATCATCTGGCATTATATGAAAATTTGGCAGCTGTACTCAAGATTATCACACTATTCAAAACTGTTGTATGCTGTACAAATCTAGGTTTAAAGTGTCATTTGCTAAAATATCTCATTATTCAGAGTTCATAAAGTAACAGCACTCCTATATACACTTTTTATCTTTCACTAAAAAGACTGAAGAGGTTTCTTCCCTCCCAGTTACATCTTAGTCAAAACTGACCATTAATCTTAGAAAATCCACTTCAAGTCGCATGTTCAATTACAATATAGTATATATTGCTGTAACATCAAAGTGAAACATCTTAGAATCTTAACTTGCATGGTAAAAAAATTATAAAATGGTACTGCAAATGATGTTGCCTTTAACCTGTATTTTTCAGTGCATTATAACATTGTTTAGTGATAAGCACAGTGCCATGGGGTAAGTTGAAACTGCAGCTTTTCATGAAGCATGAATTGCTGTTATATGTCAAGGTTTTTACTTAACCCAGGATTTTGATATTAATACAGGCAATAAAAATAATCATACATCAGAGTTAACCCAAAGTACTGATTTCTCCAAATAAGATATACTACTAATACACCAGAAACACTACTTATATGCAAGTCAAAGCAGAGCATACATTTTTCTGTATTCAAAATTGTTAAGGTAAATACCAGAATTCTATTTCTTTTACTGTTTAACAGCAAATACTGTGTATTATAGAGCCTAAATATTTAGATGACATTAACTTCTAGTTAGTTTTGGTGTCCACGTACTTAACGCTATTTACAGTACAACAAACTTTTCCTTCAACTGGAGAACAGTAATTCACTATTCATTCTTCACTGCAGTATTTCTATTGTCTTATCAAAAGAAAACCAAATTAGTCAACTTAAAGAACCAATTCAAATGGTGGTAGCGTATTTGGTCAAAAAAACACCTGTTGTCTAAACTTTCAAGAACCTACTGTACTAGAAAGGCAAACATTGCAATGTTTCTCAAACTAAGTGGTGCTACCACACTTTGACAGGAGACAGCTGTAAGCCATCTGCTTGGTGATTTGTGCAAATCAGCATCTCTGTCACTCATAATCGTGGCATTCTTGTGGTAACTACAGCAACTGCTTCCACTGCAAAGTACTGTACTTGTGGCTGACTTTTAATCCATTTAGCAGCTTTAATTACAGAGTCAACACCAAATGACCAGCAAGCTCTCTGCTGATTCCAATTGGAAAACTTCTGAAATAGTTCTCATTCCACATAATTCAGAAAAAGCTTTTTCATATACTCAATATTATATTAGGTAATTAGCATTATATATGTATATCTATTACGTCTTTAAATACTTTTTATAAATAAATTCCAGCACTGTGTGGTAAAGTAAGTAATGCATAAAAGTTTCACAATTTAAATAAATATTTTTCACATTCCAATTCAGCTTCTTGCAAGCTCATCTTTAATTCATGCCTTAGTTCTGAAGCAATGTTTTTGCTTCAATACAAGAGGTAGATTTGATAGAGACTGGGCAAGTCAAGCCTACTGCCAAAAATGCAACCGTCAGTAACTGTATTGCTGATATGCAGTTTGAGACTACATGAAAATATCAGAACCACTACCTAAAATTCTACAAAGTCTTAGCTTAACAGTTCTTGTTAAATCACATTTAATTCTTTACCTTAGACATTATTACTCACAGTTGTTTTCTGTACATAAGAGATAATGAAAAACACAAATACAAAACAAAGAACAGTTGTATCTAACACAATATATAAAAGTGCAAGAGCTGTTTCTTCATCTATTTCTGCAAAACTTACTCAACTTTTCCTCTAATTTTGGCCATAAAGAAAAGACCTCCGAGGAAGAAAAAAAAACCCCCAAACCAAACACCCAACCCAAAACCCTACAAGTATTTACATTTTATGCTTGTCTTTGCTTCAGTAGTTTACAGCTGAAAC
>JAVHNF010020168.1:0-11686 GCA_034783455.1 Micropsitta finschii | reverse complement strand
AACTCCCACAGGTTGAGATAAGAACAGTTTAGTAACTAAGGAATAACACAAATCACTACTGCTACCAACAATAATAAGAATGATGATAAAAGAAATAACAAGGAAAAAAGAGAATATAATACCACCCTCGACAAGTCAAACCACGCAATTTACAATCCCCACCCCCACCCCCAAAGGGATGGACCAATAACTATAATTTTTATATTACATTTTTTGTGAACTTGCACAGTTACCTATTCTGAAGTCATCCTTTCAAGTCTTCTGTTATGAAAATACGTTGATTCACATGGGGTTTTAGGTTTTTTGGTTTTGTTTTTTTACATAAAAAGTATGTATATAGTTTTTTCAATAGTTACATGTGTTACTATGTGTAAGACGGAATAAAACTCAAAAGTTGCAAACAACATGTAATAAATAAAAAAGTTACATCACAAACTTCCACCATACAAACTTTGAAACATGCTGAATAAAAGCCAGTAAATTACAGCCTCTCAAACATAACAACCCCCTCCTCACCAAAACCAAACCAAAACACAAGAGAAATTAGATGTTTTCTTTAAATTACTCAATAACGTAAGATAAAGTACAAGTTCAAAGAAACACCAAAGGTAAGCTTTTTTCCTCTTGATGCCAGATGGATGGGCTAATAGGCAAATGGGGCTCAAAGCCTCTCTAAGAACATTCCCCCAAATTTATAAATTAATTTTAAGTAGTTATAAAACAGTTACCTGCTCCTGTACATCTTCATGCTCTGAACTAAGCAACTTAATAAAAATTGGGACAGCTCCAGTTTCAATCACAACTTTGGTGTGTAGAAAAGTTCCAGAGGCTATGTTTGTCAAAGCCCAAGCTGCTTCAAACTGTTTAGCACAAAGAAGACCATGTTAAACTATTGAGCAGTAAAACTTAAATTAATGAAAAACAGTTTGATGCAAGAGTCACAGAGGTCAATCTTCCAACATTTTTTTCTCTTTCTACTGAAATGCAATTATTACTATTATTGTACTTCCTATACAATAATTGGCATTGACAAAATCTCTACTTAATAACAGCTACCAGTAGTGAAGTCAGCTTTAGGTTTTGGCTTGCAGCACGAACTCTAAGGAAGATTACAAATCTCTATAAACTAGTATAAATCCCTTCTGTTTACTCTAAATTAAATTTAATTCTTCTAGTTTGAATGTACACAGGGCCTAAGTTCCACAAGTAGGCAGAACTAGTTACTTGTATTTTAATTATCTATTCTTCAAGGGTTTCCTAAAAGGGTTTTGTCAAGCCTTTCTGTTCCCTGTATTTTTTTTCGTTTCCTTCTTTTCTAAAATTTCCATTGAAAAGTACTACAATACACTCAACACAAACAAAACAGATTCTGCTTACAGATCAGTGTTGATGATCTTAACACACCACTCTGGAAACCCTCCTGAACACATTCTGATTTCAACACCCAAGTATTTGAGCAGGTGAATACATAACCCTAAAGACTACTTGGAAATTGACACAAGTTCAATCACAGTTTCAGTGGCCATAGCTGACATTTCAAACAACTAAAACTTTACAGCTTCAGTGGTTAAAAATAAAAAAACATGGCTATTAAAAAAAAAAAAAAAAAGGAATCCAATCCCATTCCAAACCCCCAATGAGTATGAACCAAACTCACTTGCAAAGTGTAATTCTCATTCCTCTCCAGAAATTTCACAAATCTCTGTACTACTCCTGGTTTTTGTATAACTTCATCTATAGGTGGATTAGGCTCTAAGGAATAAAACCAAACAGATTTGTGTTAAGCCTAACAAAACCAACCAACCAACCAAAACAAAACACAAATTAGTTACTTTTTCAGTATAACAAAAACCATAAATATAATTCTCAGTTTTTATCATAATTTTTAGCATTCAATCATTTTAATCTCAGATGAAGACGTTAAACTCTTGACTTTAGAAGACTGCAGCATCATCTCCATAAATACCCTATCATGTCTAATAATACTAACATGTACTATTATCCATTGGCACACTAGTAACACATTACAAAACACTGTTCCTTCAATCACCACCTCAGGTCAGAGGAAGAGCAATTATGATTAGATACTATTTTAAATGACCATGCATACCTTTACCCATCATGGTATACAAACACTAGCATTAATTTCAGCCTCCATGTCTTACAGTCTCAACAAAAACAAGTTGCAACTGTTCTATGGCACCATATAATTCTTCTCCCCTCAATTACAGAATGAGAATCAAGAACTGAATCAGTGCAACAAGTACTGTAAGTAATGTTAGTGTGTAGTTAGTTACTGTCCTGGACACTCCAATCAAAATATCCTTGCTTTTGTTACTTTGCCTGAAAGACTTAACATTAGAATAATGAATCTTTCTGTATTTAGCCATTAGGTCGGAACAGATTTGGCACAGTTTCTCTATAAACAGAACTAGAAGCTTCAGCAAGCTCTATTTTAAAGTAAAACAAAACTAAAGGTTAACTGACTATGACTAAAATAACACAAAAGGAACTACAACAACAACAACAAAATGATCAGGCAATGTTTATGTACCTTTAGATAGCAATTTTCTAAATTTCTGAGTTGCTGTGAGTTGCTGATCAGGATCATCTGAGAAAATCATCTGCACCATATCTACTGTAATAACTTCTTCCTAAAAATGAAAGGAGGATTTCTTACATCTAGCACTATGCACATTAACAGATAATATTCTAAGCACACTCTAAAGTATTACCTCTGGAATAGGTACAGTGGAGCTGACATCGGGATCCTGAATTGGACTTTCTACCATAGATTCTTCATTTCCCGGTAGAGAAACATTTCTGCGTTTAAACAGCTAACCAAAGAAGAAATTTTGGGAGTCATCAGTACCCACTCTATGGTAAGTTTTAATGACATACACTTGAAGAAATGCTTTCACCAATACTAGTCAAAGTATTTCGTTTACTCACCTTCCCACTCATTCATGCAAACAGAATTCTACATGAAAGTTTAACAAGCATAAAAGATAAAAACACTACTGTATCTGTATCTTGATAAACTGCACCAACACTTCAGAGAAACACTTAAAAATTGATTCTTTTTAATTAGCAAAGATCCATATTTTTTTCCACGTGTAAGAAAAAGATACAGATATTTGTGCTTTCAGTCTTTTATCCCTCATAATCAGCATTTATTTTTAAGCAGGAAACAGTATCCTACAACTTACTTTCTCTGTTTTTAGTTTATAGGTTAAAATCAACACACGGCCAACGTTTCTATTTCAGCACACTGCATTCCTCCCTGCAACAGAAGGTCTAAGATCTACGTGCTTTCTTTGAATGGCAATTAAACAGTGCCTATATTTCAGGTACAACTGCAGAAAGATCAAAACAAAACCAGTGTTTTAATATTGTTGGAGAAAAAGCAGTGTAGCTTCAAGGTGACTTTTAAATTATGTTACATTAAACATTCCCTATGTCCAAAAATTACAGTGCATGCAGCCAAAAATCCATTGGCTTCTGGCACTGCCTACACTCAAAATACATACATGCGCTTTAGTATTTAATCAGCTATGTTTTTACAAATGCCTCTTCATTTTCTGGCATACAAGCAAAATATTCACACTAGCCTGTTTTCTTCCAGATACCAAACATAAATTTTTACAGTACTACATTTACAACTACTGTAACTAACAATTCCAAGAATATTAACATTGATATCTTTAAAAATAAATTTAGAATCTCAGTCCTGTCACCAAGATTTCACTGTAAGCACAACAAAGAAACCTCCTATTAAATTCTGAGGGTTTCATCTTGTGGGTGTCTATAGACACCTAGATTTCTACTATTGTACATACCAAAACCGCAGAAGCAACTCCAGTTTACATCTACCCATATTTCAAACCAAGGCATTCTCTCCCTTCTTCAACATACTTTTGGACCGAGCACAATCCTCGGCACAAAACAACTGCAGAATCCTGGACGTACCCAAGATTTAATTCCATTTAAGCCCACAAAGGCAGAAGAAAAAACATTCCTCTTCAGGAAGACCAGCCATTCTTTCTAGCATTCCAGTCATTCTTTCTAGCACTCAATAAGGACACAGCAGCTCTTGGTTGACATGTATAAACTGTTATTGTTTAGGATCGTGGTCTATCTACCAGTTATAATTTCTTCTGGAGCAAAAGCAGTCTCATCTCGCTGCATAAACATGTCCCCTGCTCAGGAAGAGTCAAAAAGCACCACTCCCAACATATTAAGATAAAGGAGAACATAACACCATTCTCATTGTTACAGCAGCTAGCATAGATTAAAAAACAAACATTATTTTTATAATTTACCTAGGGAGTATTTACTACAAAACACACAAACAAAACTTTCAGTGGGAACTGCAACGCAGTTACCCATTCACAGGTAAATGTTCCAGTATCATATCATTTTTTACTCTTACCTCTCTGGCCTAACTCATTTAAATTCTTTTCCATGCAGTAGCACCACTTTCCCAGGAGAAGGGTAAGCATTCCCACCTCAGAGAAGACTGACTGTACATCAGTGCCTGGGACACTCTCTAGGTTGCGGGAGACAAATTCAGCCACTTTAGGCCAAAGAGAAGAACAAACTACATTCCTTAATTTCCTGGCAAGAAACTAGTAAACATTTGGGGTAAAAGAACTAACACAAATCACTGAATTACAAAGTGCTCCATGTATTCCAATCACTAAAAATTCAATAAGGAGAACTTCAAATTATATATATCCAGGGATATATGTTCAGAGATCACTAACTGGCAGCCAACTTACTAAGTTACCGTAGAAAAGCTCTTGGGTATTTGAAGTATGGCTTCAAAGATGAAAATAATCCTCAACCTTCTAACTATACAACTTTGGCCCAAACTCTGGAAGAGAATGCAAGGTTTTTACTCCTTACTGGAAAAAAAAGTATCCTTTCAGACCAATCTTACATGTGTAAACCAAGACTAAGGATTAAATTTAACACACAGCTCTCTCCTCTGTGTGCCCTAGTGACTTAAGTGCTCCTGTTGACTTTTTTGAGAGGTGCCTGCTGCCCCCCAAGACTGCACAGAAAACACAGTCAATATGGTGCTCTGGATTCTGCTCCACAGGAGAAGTCTGCTTTCATGTATCTGCATCCAGCTTCATAAGCACTTAACAGCTCACCAAGATACTCACTTGTTCTTCCCTTTTCTGTTTCCGAAGCTGGATTCCCTCCTCCTCTCTTCGTCTTCGCATTTCTTGGGGATTAAGTGCGTTATTCTTGTAGCTTTTCATTCTGAAATTATCTTTACCCGGGCTGGCCATGTTGTCTATTAAAAAAAAGGAAAAAAAAAAAAAAAAAGTAAAAATTACTCCAATAGGCCAAACTTTGCAAGGCAAACATGGTATCTCTTTTAATACAAAAGTATCTACAGCAGCAGCTATATATTCCTGTAGCTGCTTGCAATACCCAGTTCATCAATAAAAACCTCTTAAGGTAGAAATCAAGGGAAAAAGCTTTGCCTAGACAGGCATTTCTAAACTGAAGATTAAACTTCAGTTCATCTCACAGATCAGGTTTTTCTTTAAAGGGCATAATCCCCTGCAAAAAGAAATTATGGGGTTTATAAGCAAACCGAGAAACTAAATGCAAAATTATGTTGTTAATTTTTGATTGTCACAAGTAATTTGCTTCCTTCTCTCATAAAGGAGACATTAAATGTATTAGAAAATAAGGACAAATCAAAGAAGAAAACCTGTAGTAATTACTGCTTCATTTAATATACTACTGCATTGATTCTTTTTTTTTTTTTATGCTTATCTTGCAAACATAACAGAGGACCTAAAAGTTGTCCTTAATTTCCTTCTAAACTGTATGCAGAAGAACAAATTAAGGGTCAGTAGCACCAAACAAGCATACTCTTTCCCATTTTAAACTAATGAAATGATTGATTCATTCTAATTAACAGCTCTTTTGATGGATTAGAGAATTAGAAGCTGACTGTCACTTCAGGCATATCAGTTGGAAAAGATAAAAGTGATAAAATATGATTCTGTCACTGAAAAGATCAAACTGACTGAAAAAGGCTGTTAATAGCATAGTGCTAGCTTTTAAAGCTAAAATTGTAACCTTCATCTCAGAAATAACTGTCAAAAACATGATTTAAAACTCTACATGAGCTCTTTACTTGTCTGGAATTCTTCCACAAGAAGAAAGCATCTGAACTACAGCTCTTGAAATGTACACAATTCTCTATGAACTTCCATGCTGGGACTACATTTTTTTTTCCTTCCCTTTCTTAATGTAACAGCAGTACCAAGGACTGCTGAGCAATAAACATAAGCTGCAAGAGGAAAAGAATCTGCAGATGTATGCTGATATCAACAAGACACTCTGAGGACTCTGCAGACTGTTTCACTCAAATGCATTTGCTTCACAAGAACCTTAGTAAACTACTGCCATCTCTGGACCATGAAGATAAGTGTGCCACTGTCTAAAGCAATTTTCTCTTAGTTGTCATGTAACTTTCAAGGTACTATTTAAGAAGATCATTTTCCCAATAACACTACTAGCTTAACTAGTCCTAGAACATTGTCACTTCCTTAATCACTCATACCTTACCAATTTAGTTGTGGAAGTAGAACTGTGAGGCCAAACAATGAAACAAACAAGGTAAGTGTGCACTCAAAGTCACCCAGTTTAGGTCTCCAGCTCTATAAAGAGTTACAAAAGCTCAACTGGAAGGAAGCCTTCTTCAGAGCTGTATTCAACAAGAAAAGCTTATGATTTTAAAGCTTCATTCCCCTCACAAGGATTTCGGTATAGACATCACAAGGGCAAGAAGACTGGCAGCCCCCGATGTATTCAAGCTTCACGCCTTCAGCATCTAGACCCATGGAAGTCCACACTTCTCTGCAAATTACGCTCGTTTTAACACTAAATCCCTCCACCCACCACATCCTGCATCTCGCCCACTTGTTGTGCCTAGACTAAGCCCTACCCTACTAGCATTTCTTTCCTCCCTTCCTACACAAGGCTCCCTAAATACCTCGCTGCACTGTACCAGCGTCCCTTCCAAGACTGGCAGCGATGAGGGAGGCCAGGCACCGCCTGCATGCTTTGCACCAGTCAAATCAGACCGCAAGCCCCTCGCAGACTGCTCGGTCGTGAGAACACCCACCCAGGCCGCGAAATGCAACTGGCAAAGCACTTCATCCACGTCTCGCGAAAAGGGGGTGAAACCTCCCTCCGCCAGCAGCAGGGCGGGAAAGCTGTGGCTTGGCAGCTGTGTATCTGAGAAAGCAGCAGCGAAATGAGTGTGAAGACCCGGTCTCAGCACCGACTGCCTCATCTGAAGGGGACCGAGCTGCCGCCCTCGACAACGCCCCGCTGCTGCCTGCGAGAGACCGGCCTGCGCTGGAGAGCTTACAGCTAGGAGCACCGCACCCAGCCTCAGAGGAAGTACAACCCCCTACCCCTTCCCGTCGACTCTCAGCGCTCTTACCCATGGAACCGAAGACGCCCGCCGCCCTCCAAGCGAGCAAACCCCGCTCAGCTTAGCGCCGGCACCCGATCGCAGTTCAAGATGGCGGACGCACCCCGCCGCGCTCAGCACAGGCAGGGAGGGCGGGCCCACCCGTTCCCGGCATGCTCCGCGCGATCAGGCACCCGCCCCTAGGCAGGAAAGGATGTGAGGTAGTACGTTTCGGTGTAAGGTGGGTGGTGTTGACGTGTGGCGGGGGTAGGCAAGTGCTGTCCCCTGAGCAGCAGGCGGCGGCGGGGTATCGTCGCCACCATCTCCGGCCAGCAAACCCCAGCCTCCCTCCCTGCTGCCCCCTCTGCGGCGCCACTGACTGCCCGCCGTGCTGCGAGGAGCGCCGCCGCCACACTGACTCGGCGGAGCTGGAGCCGCCGGCAGCCCGCCGCCCGCCGTCCCCCGAGGGGCTGCCCGAGTGCCCCTTCTGCGGGGAGGCAGCGGAACGGGAGCTGGAGGCGCACCTCTGGGCTCGGCACGGGCATGTGCTGGGGGACATGGGCCCAGGTGAGCGGCGGCGGATTGGGGATCGCGCCTGAAAGCCGCGGAGGTTGCGGCTGTGCCAGGGCCGCACCGCCCGGCTGACTCCGCCGTGTTGGGGCGCTGCCTGAGTGTTCCTTCAGCTGTGTTGTTGCCCTGGAGGATGTGGCTGGAGAACCCAGAGAGTGTTGGGCTGCGGATTAGGGGCCTCGACTGAAGGCGGTTGATAGAAGCCACTTAGAACGTGACAGTGAGTGAAGGCAATGCCGGCGTCTCTTGAAAAATCTGTTCCAGAGCTGTAATTCTGACGAGCCTGTAGTGTTCTGCATGCCCAAAATATGCTGTCTGTATCAAAGAAAGTAAATTGTAATGCTTTGGTGTGATAGGGAGCTGATTGTTACCTATTTGGCATATAACTTTTGCTCACAAAAGTTTGACTTGTCCCTTGAAGTCTCATTCTAGATGGAATCATAGAATACCAGTTTGGAAGGGACATAAGGATCATCTGGTCCTTCCTTTCATGGCAAAACTTGACCTAGACTAGATGTCTCAGCACCCTGCCCAGCTGAATCTTAAAAGTGTCCAGTGTTGGGCAATTCACTGCTTTTCTGTGGAGATTGTTCTGATGGCTATTCTCATTGTGAAAAAATTTCCTGTAGATCCCACAGAGCAGTTGCAGGGCATGTTAGGGAAAGGTAGCTTTTGGTTTGAGGTAGCGACTTAGGAAAGCTCCAGCACTCATGTGTTATGAAGTGCTAAACATTGGTTTAGAGACCACAAGGATATTTTGGTGAATGAAGTTGGAGTAAGGAAAATTGTTACTTATTTGAATACTGTATCTTATTCTAAGCATATCTAAAATCCTATTCTAACTGTCTAAAGTTGCTGGTAACTATTTAAGAAACTTACTTACCTTAGACTGTATCAATTAGGGGATGATTCTCAAAAAAGAAAAAAAGAAAACACAAAAAACAAACAAAAAAGAAAACCCACCCTAAGAATTGCATTAATCAAGAAACTGCGTTTCTTCTTCAAATGCAGGAAATGGTGAACAGCTTTACGAATGTCCAATGTGTAGTCTTACCTGTACAAACATTCACATTCTTGAAGAACATGTGGATTTACACTTGGCGGAAAACAGCTTTTTGGAAGGTACGTGAAAGAATGTAGTTTTGATAATACTTGAAAGCATTTACAAGTATTTGCGTGTCGTAGTATAGAATGTCAGACAAAAGTTAAACTAAATATTGCCATACGTAAAAAGAAACTGACACATATATGACGAAGTTAACATAGTTAATAGCAATTCACTTGCCCAAGCTTCTACCTACTTATACGTGCTAAAAGAAACACTTGTCTGTGCATGGTTGTTAAGTAAGGTATGTTAGCCAAAAACTAAAGCTCAGAGTGAAGAATGTGTAAGATGGCCATATTATATTTTCTTCTAGTTCTATAGAAGTTTTACATACACATAGTTTTACATAAATGGAATCTGGAGTGGCACATTCCAGTGGGATGGGCTGCAAATCTGTAGCTTATGAAAACTTCATATTTTTTCCTAATTCTTTTATCTTAAATGCTTGTGCTGATTCATTAGGTATAGCAGTAAAGGAAAGGAATCAAAATTGGTTTTATTTATTAGCATGGCTGATAAAATCCTGCAGAGTCCCTACTTGGTTCTCTGATCTTAAATTTGGTTTTGTTACAAGACTGCTGGTAGTGATCCTAGAAGCTAATAAGGCTGTGGTATTCAAGAAGCTGGGACTTCTTGCTAACAGTGAAGTGAAACATAGCAAACAAAAGCTGCTTTTTTATTAATAGAGGTACAGGCATTACTTGCCAAGTAATTGCTCCTGTAACTGATGAACTGCATCCAAGTTAAGATTTTTAGTCTTGGTAAACTGAGTGCAGTCAGTCCTGTTTAGTGTTCGTTGCTAATAGCTCAGATTAATGTAGGGTACATCTCCTAAATTTAATGCCCAGTTGTGTTCATGTATGTCTGCTTAGAAAAGAATCTTAGAAAAAAAGAGAAAAAAAAAAAAATTCCACCAAAGTGTTGTTAACCTCCCAGTCAAGCCCTCTCTCTTTGGAATGTTATTCCTGGCTAGATGGAAACATGCGAGATCTAGAACTGGCTCAGCAGCTCCAAACTGAAGAAGATAAACAGCAGAAATCAGAAGAAGAGAAGCAAGAGAGGGAAGAATTTAAAAAACTGCAGGTACAGTCCTGTTTCTAAATGGTAAACTGGTGAACAATTGTGCCAGTAGAAGCTGATGTGCCTGTGTTGGAGCTGTAATGACCAGGAGTTGTCATGCCAGGTCAAACCTGTGCAGTCAGACAGTGATGCAGGTGTCGCTACAGGCAGATACAAGCTTCTCAGCAGTGCGGATTCCTGCCTTGAGCTACTTAGGCTTACTGCTTTGAATGATGCTGGCTTGGGATGGGACTGGATGCTCATAGGGCATACTGTACTGCTCCCACTGGGGGCCTCAGCAGGCCTGGTGCCTCACACTGGATACCATCACCTACTCCAGTGACCATTCCCTGCTAGGTTTTGCTTTTCTCTCTCCCACCTGACAGCCTTTATAGCTCATTTCCCACTCTCACTACCTCCTGGCCATTCACTACCTCTGTGCCAATGGCTGGCTGCCCAAGAGGGAGCAGAGGGATGTTCCTCTAGGTGTGGCTTTCCTATTCCCACATTCCTATTCAGGACTAAAGCCTGGCAAGCTCTAAGACACAAATCTGAAGTTTCTATGTCTTGCTGTTCACTACTTTTCAAAGTTACTGATTGTTCATGCAGCTTCTCAAAATCAGTAAAGGCTTATTTAAAAAATGTGATTTAAATCATGCACATTCTGCCCCTAACAGAGACAGTATGGGTTGGATAATTCTGGAGGCTACAAGCAGCAATTCCTAAAGAATATGGAAAGAGAAGTTGATAGAGGAAGAATGCAGCCTTTTGATTATCACAAGAGAAAAGCAGACATGATGGAAAGTTTGGCTTTTGGTATAGATGATGGGAAAACAAAAACCTCAGGTAAAAATGCTGTAATTGTACAATTAAGACTATACTTTTTAGACCTTGGTTGTAGTGGCCAAACTTGTCTTAAAAAAAAAAGCATATAATTGAATGTTTAATATTAGTTGTATCCTAGTTCTAATCCTGATCTTCTAGATCAATCTATACTATCTTAGTCCTAAACTAATAAGGAAGTTGAAGTGTAGTGTATTTCTAATTTTTATTCTAATGTGAAGACTTTTTTCTTCTTCTTTTTCCTATGGAACCTTGGAACCATGTTGTTTGGTTAAGAGCACAAATAGAAAAAGTATCAAAAGATGCAAATGTCTCATTACAAGTTGGTTGTCCTTGAGTGTATGCTTGTTTTCTACTTGCTACTCATTGGTCCCTGACTTAATGTAGCAGTTAAAATTTACAGTTGCTTTTTGTCTTATTTCAGTTAATTGTAGTAACATGTTAGTGGGTCCCAAGTAAACGCAGTGTTCATCTGATCACAAAATCCAGGAGAGCGCTGGGAGGAGTAGACATCTACTTGATACATCTTCTTTGAAATGTTTTATAATTGGTACAAACATACAGAGCCAATGGATTTCTTGGTCACAGAATCCCAAGGGTTGGAAGGGACCTCAAAAGATCATCTAGTCCAACCCCCTTGCAAGAGCAGGGTAACCTAG
>JAVHNF010020167.1:0-11963 GCA_034783455.1 Micropsitta finschii | reverse complement strand
CGATCTAGGCCATGCCATCACACACAGATGATACCAGTACTGCAGTAAATATGTATATCCAGCAGGATGACTCACGTAAGACCCCACTATAAAGCAGCTCCTCAGCCTGTCTCAAAACTAAACCTAAACTGTCAGGGATTATCATACAAATACAGAATTTGTTTCCTTTCCTATGAAAGCTTTTGGGGTTTGATGGAAAACTTTGACCTGTCATGCAGTTGCTCTAGGTTTTGCATGTTATAATGTCATTCTTCATGAGTTTGAAGACCAGGATGGGATCTACATAAGAGTTTCCCACAGGTATACCTTGATTGTAAAGAAATGCTAAGCAATGCTGTAGACAAAATAACAGGCTTAGTATTTACTAGACAGTTGAAATAAGTATGTCCTCTATGACTACAGAAGGAACTGGAGATTTGGTAAGCTATTACTCTGTCTATCTTAGACTGTTTCCTCACAGATACTACAAATGGTCCACTGGCAGTTTAATTACTGATGTGGGATAAGGCAGGTTAGAAAATGCAATATTCACAAAGACAGTTGTTGAAGAGTTGCATGGTCCTATTCATCTTTTCACTATTCCTAGTGTTGTTGAGGATATACTTGTATCTTAGCAGTATATAGAAAAATAAATGAAAATGCTTTATTTCCCTAACTGTGGCTAAAATGTCTATTGCCCAAGTAAAAGTGGATAAACTCTGTCACCTTCAGCTGCACGACTGCTTTTGGCAGGAACTCTGGAAAGTTTTAGTGGGAAAAGGCTAGCATAGCTGCAGGATCAAGAGGTGAACAATCTATCTGGTCTTTCTGCAGATAACTGAAAACATGTCCCCAAGCTGACAGACCTGTCTTGAATATTATTATAACTTGCTCAAGTGGAAAAGTAGAATAATGGCCATTAAACATACACTGGCTATATACAGTAGGGAAACAGACTCCACATTTTGGGTTCTTGCCTCTTCAAAATAATATTCCACAAATATGAGAAAGTGATTTTCACCAAGAAGTGAATTCAGATATAATCTGTTTTTAAAAATATTAAGTTTAAATGGAAAAGCACAGATTTTGAAAATGCTAAAAAACAAAACAAGATCTTGAGGCAAAGTACATGGAAGAAAATTAGTCTTAATGCAGTTAGTGAATTTAATTAGTTTCAATGATTCATAAAAACAGAGGTTTGTTTTCAGTTTAGAACCAGAGATAAAAGGCTTACAGATGAGGATATTTCTCTCACCTGCTTTTAAACTTGTAAGCATCCTTTTCATAGTTCCATCTGGGACACTAAAATACTATTATGCTACACATGAGAGTTTCTTTTGGCATGTTATAGAAGTGCAAAGAAAACATAAATGTCTCAGTTCCACTCAAAAAATGCCATAATATCCAAGCTCTAGTATGGTTTTGAGCTGTGTTTTTCTCTCTGTTTTACAATGACAGTTTCATCCAGTATGATGTTCAATCATTAATCATGTCCATTTTAATCATCCTAATTTATTCAAATTTACATATATGGATAGTAAACAATAATAGAAAAAACACCAGGAGCAAGTGTAAATGATGTTTTGAAATGTATTTTGGAAGAATGTTTAGAGATTAAGCTATGGAACTAATATGCAATCTTGTTTTGGAGAGGCCATGCAAACATTCTGAGCCCTGCCTGTTGCTAATAGATACCCTGGTGAGGTATTTTGCTCTCAAGGCCCAGAACTTCTGCTTTATTTCTCTGTGCTTTTATGCCATTACAGTTCTTGCCCTTGACAGTCCTTAAGTGAACATAATCCAAGACACACCACACTTTCTGACAGCCCCTTTTAACAGACATTCCAATGCATTTTTCATACTTAATCCTTCATGCAGCTTCAATCATCTTCCCTTGAAAATGATACTGCTCACCTACAGCATTTCTAATTCTACCCTTCTTTGTTTAAATTCTCACTTTTTTAGGTTGGCAGTGAATTTCTAGGAGGTAATTGAGTTCTAGTTATGTAAGTTTTCTGTTATTTTTTAAGATGTTTGGTTTGGGGTTTGTTAGGAGTTTTGCAGTTACATAACTTTTACATTTTTTAGTAATTTTGTTTTTACTTTTGTGGGAATTTTTCAGGCTATCACTTCTGCTTTGCAGTTATAATGCTGTAGTGCTACAAAAAGTATCATAGACTGGTTTGGGTTGGAAGGGACCTTAATGATCATTCATTTCCAATTGCCTGCCATGGTCAGGGACACCTTCCACTAGACCAAAGCTCCATCCAACCTGGCCCTGAACACCACCAGGGATGGATAAGCCACAGCTTCTCTGGGCAATCTGTGCCAGTGCCTCACCACCCTCATAGTGAGAAATTTTTTCCTAATAGCTAACCTAAATCTCCCCTCTGCCTGTTTAAAGCCATTCCCCCTTGTCCTGTAACTACATGACCTTGTAAAAAGTCCCTCTCCAGATTTCTGTTTATAAAATGAGTCAAGGCAATATTTCATAAAGAATCAGCATCAGTAACTATGTATCAGCTAAGCTTTAGTTTTATGGAGCTGTACTCAGATGTATAGCATTTGTCTGCCATGTTGTTCTCACAGCACTAGCACCAGGAAGGAATTTAAATGTACAGCTGCTTTACAAGTGCTGACTGTTTGGGCTTTGTGCTGTTGTTCCAAGAGCACTTCGAACTATTAAAATCTGTCACTATCTGATGAAAGAAGTGGTCTCTTCCTGCCTCCATGGCTGCTCATTTCTGCTGCAGGGCTGTCTAACCACTGAGTTAGCACAGGTCTCTCTGGCTTTACAGTAATGTGGGCTGGTGAAGTGCTCCAGGTAAAATTAACTTGCCCAAAAAGCTCTTTGGGAGCAGCTCCAGTCAATTGAGTGAATAATCTTATTTGACTCACCCTATTCAGAGCAGTAGATTTGGTCATTTCTGGAGGAGCTCTTATAGGTCTGATAATTGAATGCTGACATTATGAAATAGCTAATGCAAAATCACAGACATTGACCACTGTTGCAGCTGTGTGCACCAGGGTCATAACTGGATGGAAGGGGACCAGGGAACCATCTTCTGAGCAAGTGCCCTGGAAACACTGTTCATTGGTGCAGAGGTGTTCACAATGCTGATACCCACACGGTGCTACCAGCATGCTCAGTGAACAACACTTGCCACAGTGCTTCAACAAGGGTAACTTCCCTCACTTTTATTCAAGTGCTATTAAGCTGCACAAAAGGAAGGAGGAGACTGGCTTTTCTCTGTTCCATCATAACCACTTGGAATCCTGCAACAATCCTCCCAGGTGTGGCAAGCCCACTGACTTCTACCCCTCTGGCACACTGGTGGCAATGTGCCACCAGGGCCTTATTCTGCCAGGGCAGAGAATGGTCTTGGCTCACACACACATCCTCAGACATATCTGTTATGAAGCCCTAACACATTCTTCCAGGGATTCTGCCAGCACCAGTTCCTTCCTGGGTACAGCTAGACCTCTGTCTCAGGGAATAGGCAGTAAGTATAGTTAAAATTGCTTCTACTTATTTCCTGAGAAAGGAACTTCTTGCACTTCCAGCAGTGCCAGAAGTGCTAGAAGAGATGCCAGCTGAAACTGCAAATGTCTTCCCTATGGCTGAAAAGGTAAGAGAAATCAACGTGTCTCAGTATTTTCTTTCTGCTCCTTAGGAACATGAGAACTTTTCGGGCCTGGCAAACCACTAAGGCTAAGCCTGATGATATCCTGACACATGCATCTGCATAAACTAAATCCCTAAGTCTGAGCTTTGTCTGTGTGCGCATGTGTTTGTCTTGTAAACCTGCCTGCTTTCTCACCTCTACTATTTTGAGGAGAGCTTGCCCTTTTGCTTGAGTGCACTGCCTTTGGATTAAGAGATCCTCCTGCTTGGTCATGGGCTGGAACTGCATCCCAGACAACTCCTGCAGGGCATCTTCCAGTGGACAACCATGGCTATGTGGTGTAGCCCCTGCCATCACAGCCACCTGGGGAGGCATGAGCAGCCAGATCTGAGCCCACAGACCTCTGAGCCCTCCCTTGTTTTCACGGCTGTGTGTGCTGGCACAGCAGGGCTTAGACTTGACACTGAGCTCAGAGGCAGTGACTAACATCTTGCTTCATACTGAATATGATTTCTTTCTACTATGTTTGTAGCTGTGAATTTCAGAAACCTTACTTTACTCCCCTGGAATAAATAATAACAATCAGTCTCCATTAACATACTGTGATTCAACATCCTGGCATTTATGAGCTCGCTGTAGGAGTTTAATTAATTAAGGATGATTCTGCATTCTTCACAAGGAAGATTGGCTTTTCTGTTTACATTGTAATAATATGTTGGAACACTTTGGAAAATACCAAGGAAATATGCTTCCCTCCCACTTTGAAAGTGTTCTCCCTCAACATTTTTGTGTGTTGTTTTTATTATCTTTGCCTCCAGTAAAAATCCTAAGATAGGTACAATTTTCAAGGAGAAGCTTTCTGTACAAACAGCCTTCAGTGCATGTTAACAGATTTAACAAAAGATTAAAGAGAAGCAAAAGATTCATAGGAAGTATGAAAATAAAAAGTAAGGCTAAATCAAACCTGCCAATATTCTTAGACCCCAGGGTTTTTTTTTCCCTCACAATAACAGTATATCTTCCAATGTGTTGCATCCTTCAGTTTTAAAAATTATTCCAATGTAAAAAAATATCCTGTTCAATATAAAACATTGCTGCCTTTGTGATTCTGTATTAAAAAGAGGGAGTGACAATGAGAAGTATGTATTACAGCTGAGAGCAGCTTTGTAGGAGTATGAGCAGGACAACAATCTCTGGCGAAAGGAGAGAAAGAACAGGCTAATGCAGCAAGAATTGAGATTCCAAGATTGCAGATTTGGACCCAGGAGCCCTCTGCTCCTGTTAGCATCATAGCACTTGAGTGGAGCAGAAGCAAGGACTGTAGTGGGATTCTTCCCAAAGTCCAGATGACCTTTCCAGATCCAGCCTGACAAACAAAGTCCCTTCTCTTCCTTCTCAGGATAGCAGAGAGAAAATCTCCAGCCAAATGCAGCAAAGCTGCAGAGCCTTTTTGAGTGGCTTTTTTCATCTACCTGCCTTTGTTTGCAATCTCTGTAACTCTTCAGGCAGCACCTGATTTATCTAGCATTTGAGGGGAAGTGCTGGGCAATGAAATGCAGAATGCTATTGATTTTTAAGAAATTTAGAAAAAAAAGAAAGAACCTTAAAAATTGGAAGTGTGACTTCTATTTTCTTAGCAGAGTCACAACTTCATCCATATTTGTGGGTGTATAAAAATCAGAGAAGAAGCACCATATTCTATCATAACAAGCCCATCTCCTGCCCCCTGTCTATTCTCCCAATAGAGATGATGTGCTTCATACTTGTGAAGATGGAAAGCTTTGCACAGAGGGGTCTTGGAGGAATGCAAGGAACATCTACTGTGTGCAAGGAGCACATCTCAGGAGCACAGCAGAGTGTCTCAGCAAGATAAATGAGAACACCCTGAGCATTGTGTTGGCAGGAAGGCTGCTACCAGTACCTGCATGAGCATATTTTAAGCTGGCTTAGACATGTCCAAGTATCTTTATAGTCAATGCAACTGCACTGTTACTAACGTTCAGCTGAGGCATGCAGCCTCTTAGTTTTACAGGCCTGAAATTTCTTTCTCATAGGAACCCTTGATACTGCAGCTTCTGTGTGCACCTGAGACCTGGGGCCAGGAGGAGACCGAGGGAGAAGGAGCATGACTTGGCAGCCAAGTAGCTACAGCACTTACCTCCAGAAGGGGTTTTGGCTTCCTTTCTCTACCCTCAAGATTATTTGTGATTTTATACCTTGAGCATGCAAAGTACTTCATAGCCCATCCCAAGGGACTGAAGCTTCTGGCATCTGGCAGTGAGACACCCTCAGGCCTGCTCTTCTCCAAGTCCCATAGCTCCTGAGGTCCTGGCACTGCAGCCCAGCTGCATTAGGAGGATCCTCCTACCTCCTTCTTCTGTAGCCTTATGGTTATGAGGCTTGTATAGGAGATAGAAGATACGAATGTGAAATCTACTTGGCCAGGGAATGCAATTAACTGTCCTGGACAATTAAGGTGAAAGTGGTTTTCCTGAGCCAAATTATCTGATCTAACAGAACACCACTGAGAGGCAAAAGATCACCTGCTTCCACTATTGACTTTATGCCAAACCCACTAGTCATTGGGCAGCCTGCAAACAAATAAACTCACTAATCCACAGGACGAGATGAGATGATGAGACGGAATGAGATGAGACACCCCAAATAACTCCCTGATGGATAAATGATTTAAATCTTTTGGCAAACGGGTCTGAGAAATGGAAGGGGTGGAAAGGACTACCGAGCATCTGGGAAAAAGGTGAAGACCTTCCCTTTCAGTAGCGGGTCGTTGGATTAGCCCCACAGCTAAGTCTCACATTTCTGAGGCATCCAGCAGTCACGGATGAGCCACCACTGGCATCTGGAAAACTTTCAGGCTGAGCAGAAAACTTAGTGTGGTAATGATAAAGAAGATGCAGAATCTTCATTTTATTTGGCCTTACACATTTAAATTTTGCCTACATCCCATTTAGACATCAAAATAGTCCTTAGTTCTGCATTTGCTTAGTCTCAGCTTTGAGACATTGACTCTTATGCTTCTACTGCTAAATTAAAGACTCCCATAGTTCCTGTATAACTACTTTTTGATAAACTAAGTATTTTGATTCCTTTAAGTCTCTTACTGCAAGGCATTTTCTCCAGTTCTTTTGAGGCTCTTTTTTGTGGCTTTTTTAATTCAACATGTTTTTCATCCTAAGTCTGCTCAGGACAATTGTAACCTACTTTGTTGTTCATTAAAAATTCAGCAAAACCCCTGTGCATCCCTGAAGCAGCTTGTTATTCTGTAACTGACAAGGCAGTAGTTTGAATCAACAACGTTTTCCTATTAAATATATGCAAAGTCTTCCTGTCATAGAATCATAGAATCACAGAATGGTTTGGATTGGAAAGGACCTTAAGATCATCTAGTTCCAACCCCCCTGTCATGGGAAGGGACACTATACCCCAGTACATATGAGTAACCCAGAAGCAAAATAGCAGTCTGGAAAAGTCTGCTTCACAGAGAGGACCTGACAGAAGAAGGCACAACTGCATATGTAGTTCATATGCACAGTGATTTTCCACATGTTGCCTTGAAGCTACTTTTAAATATATTTTTGGAGAATCATTACTTATAATGTGGCAAATTTGCATAGCAGGATGGTACCTATGCCTACAGGATTAATAGCTATATGGAAATTAGCATTTTACCTTTTATTGCTTGTTCTTAATAAGACCAAATCATTTTTCAGAAAGTCTTTTTTATTTAAGAATAAAAGCACTGCTATTACAGAAAATGAGAAATGACACCATCATGACAGCATACAGATATGTGTTCAAGCTAGTGATTCATGTGTTTGCATACAGATGTCTGTATTCAGACAAAAACTGGAAGCATAACACAAAGCACAGACAGAACACCATATCCAGAAGATGTTGATAATATCTTGGCATTTGAGGAGCAAAACCCATAGAGTAAAATTATTTGTTCTCATCCTTACACATTAAGGAAATAGGTTGCTCTTACTCTCTTTTTTGTTGCTCCTGGGTATTTTCTTCCATTAAAAGTATTATGCAATATGGTCAAATAATTTCTTAATCTGTCTCACTGTCTAAACAATGCTGAGCTTTTATCATGACCTCTTGGTATTCTGTGTTTCAAAATAGTATGTTTGGGCTTACAGAAGTCTCCAGATACATCAATTTGTCATTAGTAGACCTGGAGGTGGCCACTCAGCTGCACTAGAATTTCGCAACTCCCATGCGGTGGAGATGGGGACAGGAATTAGGTACAATGCAGCTTTGGGAGAGCTTAGCTTCTGAGAAAAAACCTTAGCACTCCAGGACATCTGAATTAGAAGGTGACTTACTGATCGTGGCTGCATATCTGTAATGGAACAAAACTTCACTGGGTCTGCTTACGCTTCCTGCCTGCCAGCAGTGCTTCTGTTCTTGTTCCTCTTAAACTTACTGTCAAGTGTGACTCACACTGTGTACATGTAGTCTGTATAATCTCCAGGCCAATAAAAGCAGAGATAAGTGCCCTCTCTGCAGCCTGCACAAAACAGGCTGCAGCACTTCCCTGATGGCATTACAACATGGTTTTGATTGTGAATGGAAACAGGTATTTTCTGTGTGCTATCCTCAACTCAGCTAAAATCCAGGCATATGTCCAAATCCACATCAAGTCCCTCTTAGTTGTCTCCACACTAAATCTCAGCTATGTTTTTGCCAGCTGATAGGGACACATAGTGGAATTTCTTTAACTTGGTCTGTTTTGGTATGGTATGAAACCTTATTTAGATTTGTATCTTTTACAGTGGCCCACTAAATCAAGGTGCTTTAAACTAGGAGCTTTTATGTGCTGAAAAGCCGAAACAGACACTTTTAGAAGGAAGATTCCTGACTGGCATAAATTAAGCTAGGCTGATTGCATCACCTGGTTCTGTGTTCATTATAGGTCTTTCCTAGACCCAGCCACATCTCATCTGGCCATACCTCTGCCTACACACAGTGTGACCCTTTATTTACATTATTTCCAGCTAGCCCCACAAATGAGAAATTCTGGCTTTATCTCAAATACTCATCTGACTGGCAAACCTCTAAAACCAGCTCTGCAAGCCAGCCAGCCATCTGGAACAAGCAAAGTTCATTTCAGAAGTGTACCAATAAAGCAACCTTCAAGCTGGTCTCTGGAGCACTGGCTCACAGCTAACAATAACTTTTCTATGTGAGGTATTGCAAAATATTTGCAATTCTGTACTGACGTTTCCTTTTATTGTTTTTTCTTTAAAGTCCTCGTCAGCTGTCTCCTGGGTTGGTGAGGTTTTTGCCCACCTCTGTAGAACATTAGTTGCATGCAATAAAATGCTTATCTTGGTTGCTTATCAGGTACTGCTTGTGTTTTTACAAGATGAGTCTGCCATTGATCTGTACCAACTGATTTACTGTTGAGAATCAAATGTATAGAACTGAGTCATTAAAATATCGAATGATTCTACTGTTCAGCACTATCAGAAGGGGTAAAATTGCAGCCAAGATTAATTTTGTTCAGTATTTCTCTTGGTACATTTGCTTTTGTTTCTGCAGACACTTGAAATGCTATCACCAAATTGTCTGAAGCATTTATCTCTTGCCAATAAAGCTATCAGTTCAGACCTAGTAAGACATGTTCAAGCTTTTCCAACATAAGCACTATGTACTTTATGAAGTCTAAATTAGGCTCTTTATGAAATCAGCATTGGTTATATAACCACTATGCAGTTTCATTAAATACTGATTATTATCAAGAACATTCTTTTTGGATAATTTTGCAGGCTCCTTTCCAAGGACAGTAGAGAAAATCTTTCAATCTGACACGCTGGAGGGAAGGAAGGAAGGAAGGAAGGAAATAGTTGTTGATTTTTCATATTTAAATGCAGTGCATTTCTGCTTGGGTCATGTTTCATTTGAATCTGTCTATCTTCAGAGGATGTTACAGAGACTACTTGGGGATAAGTTCATCTGAATATCCCATAGATGAGTTTCTGGGCAACATTTTAAAAGACTGTAATTCTCCAATATATCTGATTATTTTATAGCTCTTCCTGTGCTTAAAGTTGTGGGTGACGTTTGTGTAGCCTGTGTTTGGGCCTGTTCCTTACACTCCCAAAGGCTGCAGAGCTCCAAGGTCACACATAAGCTCTGTTTACAAAACCAGTGACTTTTCCTAGTAAATAATGTAGCGAGTTTTTAATTTTTTACTCCAAATTACTCCCTAAACTTTAATAGTCTGACAATGCACACCCCTAATCTGCAGTGGCTCATCTTCCCATTCCTTTCAAGCTTGCGCTTGGTGGGTTTGGATTTTTATTTATTGATTATTTGATTTTCTATGGCCAGATTCCTTATGGCACTTTCCTAAGACTGCTGCTGCTGGGTTTATGATGCACTGGAGCAGCAAAGTGTCTCTCCCATCCTACTGTCTGCTGCCTTTCTTCCCTTTTCTTACTGTGGAGCAGGGAAGTACTCATCTGGCTCCAGTGCTTGGGGGCTGGATGGACTCATCCACTAAAAGATTGTGTAGATCAGTGTAGAAAAGTTTGCTAGATAATGTAGGGAAAGCAAACCCACAATCCACTGAAAAACTTGGGCTGCTTTCTCTTCCCCCAGCTCAGACCAATGCAGCATGTGGTGATTTTTTTTGTGGAAATCAGATTTTAAAAAGCTATTTCTTTTAAATATACAAGATAAAAAAGGATTGGCCAAGAATTTCTGGAAGTAAATAATATGGTTATTCGGTACCAGACTCCTGACACTGCTTTGAAATGCATTTATAAGCCAGTAGTTTCTAAATATTTATGGCCTGTACGGATTAACAGCCTCTATAAAAAGATGTTTACAAAGGATGCAGGGACCAGGGATACCGGGCTCCTTGGTGTGTAAGCTGTGCATCACTGAGATATTTTACTTTCGCTTCTAAGAGAATTCCCAGCTGATGAAGAATGCCATTTTGTTTAGGACTTTTCACTTCCACCAAGGTCTAGCCTCACAGCAATAACAAGTTTTTAATATTGACTTTCCTGCCCTTAAAAGCCGTCTTTTGCATAGCAATACAATGCAATGATAGGAGAGAAAGAGAGAAGGGAAAGGGAAGATGTCCAAGGGAAAAAGGAGCTGCAACCTGAATTATAACAGCTCACAGACCGTCCAAAGAAACAAAATAATATTATATTTACGAGATCAGAAGTACTGGATTTCCTGGTTGTTCCTTATATAAACCTTCTTTCCATGAGTAACTGACTTTACGGATGTAGTAAGGATCCTATACATATGCTCTGCTATGTGATACAGTCATTCTTAGTTACCTTAACCTGAAAACAGGCTATCATGTAACAGACAGTGCTCTGTGGTGCAGAGGGAGATCTGCTGTGGACTGAGCCTTATACCATAATTTTATACTCCTTTTGTTCAATGAGAATATAGCTCAGTATTGCCATGAAAGTGAGTTTGCAAGAGACATCATTTAGAAATGGATGGGGAGAGAGCCAGGAAACAGTGGAGCTCATAATTGTTTCTAGAAAAGACTTTTTATATTACCTCAGCAATATAAAGGGTCTTTAAAGCAGTTCTATTGCCATAAAAGGCAGTCTGGAAACTGGACTAAGTTATGGTTCAAAAAACTCTTCCTGTAAATGACAACTAAGACCTGTGTACTTTCAACAGTGTTGAATTAGTGCTTCTAGGATTTCCATGGGATTGACACTGCCATATTGTATAAGAAGAGCATGGTCTGAAATGAAAGAACAAGTGAAAGCTTCAGAGATGAGGGGTATCCCTAATAGGAACATGTTAGAGAGCAAAAAGTGGAGAGGTCAGTGCGCAGAGAACAAAGCGAGAGATTTGTCATGTGTGGGAGGAAAAGAGAGGGACGCTAGCCTTCTCATCAGTGCATGTGCTCTGTAACCCTGAACTTCCCATGTTTGATCCTTTCTCCTGTATGGATTTAAATCTGTGGCAAGGTTGGTAACAAACACATCTCTTATTCAGCCATTGAAAACTTTTCTGTCATATAGCATTACAGTAACCCAAATTCAGGATAAAACAGAGTAATCAAAGCAAACGACGATCAACTCCAGTCTAAGCCTCTTTGATACATGAAAAGCAGGATGCAGCTCAACCTCCCTCAACCTCATCCTAGCCTGGAGGTCACTTAAGTGGCAAACAAGCTTTTTAGTTTTCGCTCAAACCACTGTTGTTTTCCTATGGGCACAAAAGGAGGCCCAAGAGCTTGACATTTTCTGGGAGTGAAAAGCTATTATTGACTGAGAAACTATATATGTCCTGGGTTGAGCAGTAGCAGTCATTTTTTCTTCTTAGTAGCTGGTGCAGCACTATGTT
>JAVHNF010020137.1:0-10973 GCA_034783455.1 Micropsitta finschii | reverse complement strand
TTGGAACTAGGTGATCTTAAGGACCTTTCCATCCTAGTTACAGAATCATAGAATAGTTAGGGTTGGAAAGGACCTTAAGATCATCTAGTTCCAACCCCCCTGATCATTCTGTGATTCTTTAATATTGCTTTCAGATTTAAAAAAAAAAAAAAGTATCATCTCATTTTAGAAAATGTTTAGAAATATTTTAGTTATGATGAATTGTCATTTTTATCATTAACACCTTTTCACCACCTAAGGCTTTGCTTGTGACAGAAAGAGAAGAACTATTTGCATATTAAAGAACAGAATCATTATGCTTTTTTATATTAGAATTGTAATTCATATTTTGACTCCATATCAATGTCCTTTCATAAATAAAATTAATAGTATTGTATACTGATATTTTTATACATACTATAATAGATAGCATTCTATATCAACTGATAGAACATATTTTATAAACAATTCTATGCATATTTTATGCATAAATTCTCAACAGAGTCTTTATCAAAGTTGGGCCATAAAGGTATATTGTAGTGCATGAGAAACAAAAATACTCAAAAAATAAATGTATTACTTTAACACAAAGTTATTGTGTTAGGTTGACCATAGTAATTCAGTTTACCTATTGCGTTTGGGAGGATGCCTTTTATTTTGGGGGGTTTATCCCTACAAAGCAAGTATAGTTCTTGGATTCAGGGATGAAGGATTTTCTACATTCCTTTTGTTTAGTTTAAACAATAGATTGTTTGCATCTATGATAATGTTATATTTCTTTCCTTTTATGTGAAGAGCATTCAATTTATATTTTAAAAATTACACCAACAACTCCCCCACCCCCCCCAAAATTCCTAAGCTAGGACTTTTAAACATTAGTTTAGTGTATGTTATTTATATTTCAGCTGTGCGTACATTACTACAGGCATTGGCCACAGTGCCCTGGTCTGTAATAATTAATAGTTCTTTGCCTTCCCCCTGAAAATACGTATTTTAGTGACATGTTTACACGCATTGCTAGTCTTTTTGTAGGCATTAGAATGTGCCACCTGCATAAGGATGTGTTTGCAGAGGTAAATCCCTAGCCTGCAAACATTTCCGTCATCAAATCTGTATAAATGCAAAAAATAATGTTGTGTTTATGAAAAATAGCAGCACAAGCAAAAATTAAGCTGGAGAACAAGTTTTATAATAAGCTAGCAAAAGCTGAAAATAGGTTGCTAGAAGGTCAGCTGAATTGTATACGTTTGGTAATGACAATCAAACCACCTGCCTTTGAGATCATTGCCTGTATTGCATAAATTTCTAGCAGGATTCATGAAAACTTCATGCTTTGTAATTTCATTGATAGATCAACAGTGTCAAGAAATCTCCAGTTCACTTAAACTGGTGAGACAAAAATGAAAGAAATGGACAGTTTGTGGGTTTCATTTTCTTTTTATTTATTGTGTATTAGTGTGAAAATATATAAGGTTTTTCCTGTGGTTAACCACATAGAAGGCAGAATGTTCCATCCCTGGTGCCTTTAAAGTCCAGGTTGGACAGAGCCTTGGGTGGCATAGTTTAGTGTGAGGTGTCCCTGCCCATGGCAGGGGGGTTGGAACTAGATGATCTTAAGGTCTTTTCCAACCCTAACTATTCTATGATTCTATGTGTTTATGCAATGAATTCTCCCCTGCCTTATGTCAGCTACATATACTAATGCCTGTCTGCATAACAGTCACCACCGTTTCCTCTGTCTCTGAACTGATTACACTGCTCTGTTCAGTTTTATTTGCAAGACTTCAGCTCATTCCCTAGCTTCCTCTTTTTATTAATATTATAGTTTCAAAGGTTTTGAGACAATGCAGTAGGAAATACACTGCATTAATAGAAAAATCATAGTTAATTCATTTCAGGTATACCTCTTGTTTAGGCAATGCTTCTATTTTATTTTAAGAGACAGAAATAACATATGGCAATGTGCGAGGTCTTCAGTGTATTTTTTATTTCTGGAACTATTATGGAGATAAAAATTATATTCTGAAGCACAGAGTGAAAAATAAAGAAACAAATCCAATTTTTAGGATTCATGATGACTAGCTGTGAAATCTCTGAAGAGTTATTTTTAGGGAATAAGGCATTACAGATCTTCTTCACATGGCAAGAATCAGACAGCAGTAATATTAACTACCCAGTTTTTCTAGCTCTTTTCATAGGACTTTTTCCTGATCATGTTTTATTCATTACCTAACAGGAAATTTCCAGCAAGCACAAAACAATTGAAAAGCTAGAATTCTTGCCTTGCCTCAGTATGTCCAGTGACAAGCCAAGGCTAACATGTTGGACTCTGTTTAGAAAGAGACATACTTACACCTGGAAAATGTATGTGCTGTACAGAATTTGTTTCACAGGCTTAGAGCATCGATCAAGCTGCCTATATATAATACTCGAAATCAATGAGAAATACACATTGTCTCACTCAAAAAACTGTTTTAGTGAAATATGTCTTTTCAGCATCTGTATTTCTACCCACAGATAATCCAAGCCACCTAGAAGACAACTGTGACAAACAACCCAAGCAATTAAAACATTAGGAGAGTCAAAACCTTTTCCAGCAGATAAAAGAGAGGAAAAGGTTGTGTAGGTCAGAGCAGATTAGGGTACTAAACTTTGTTCTAAGGCTCACCCCTGCGTGTCTCTTGTGACAGGCATGCACTGGACAGTTTGCATAAAGTTTCCACAGAGAAGTGTTTCTGGACTTAGTACAGATGTGATTCCAGAAGTTTTGATTCACCTATTAAATCCGTAATTTACATTTATGAAAGCTATAATCAGACAAAAGTGTACATTTGATTTGCTTTGAGGCTATGTGATGAGACATATGGGAATATTATTACATGCACGTTCTTTTTTTTTTTTTACTCTAGAGAAAAGAAAGGACTTTGTTGTTATTAGAGCAGGTTTGAAAATCAGGATCAAAACCAAACCCACTCAAGCTTTCAATGTTATGCAAATGTTTTCCTTCTCAGTTCTGTTGAGGTAACAGTGTTACTGGAACAAACATGTTCTATACAAGAATCAAGTAAAATGCATCTCAGGAAATAAACATCTTGTATCATTTCGACATCCTGCAAAAAGATTTGAAGAATCATGTACAACTTTATAACCTAACTCTTAGCTAAGCATTTCTCAAAAAGCCTTATCTTTTCAAGACAATTAAAAAAAGGAAGAAAAATATGAAGTTATGTTAGATACACCATTCTCAAAAAAATTCATGATAAAGTGTTCAAGGGCCAGCTCTCCCGCTGTGATGCTTTATGTAATATATAACCATCATGTCTGGCATGATTTGCACAGGTCTGCCCTTGATTTGTGGAAGTAAAAAAGCAGAAAACCTTACAACTATTCTTCATTCCCAAGAATTAATCTGAAGTCTGGCTCCCTGATGTTTCCAATTTTACAGTGATCCAAATAACCCCCCAAAACCACACCTGAAGCATCACTCACAATCACAGCTGATAGCTCAGGGAGACCAAAGTGAATTCCCTCCCCAAGCATCTCAGGGCACTCTCCATCACAGCAGCAGCCCTGGAGTGCTGTGAGATGGGGCCATCAGAGACCCAAGCTTGACCTGCAAGCATTGATGGTAGGATGTGAGCCAGTTTTGAGAGGCTTTTATCTGAAAAGATAGCGAAAAGTGTCACAAATATACACAATGCTACAAGCCCCAGGAACTATTTCATACTACTGAAGCTTCAAAGAACCTACAGATTTCTGAAGTTCTTCAAACCTAACAGAAAACAAATGGACAGCTCAATGGGAAGAGCTTCAGCCTCTGCTTGAACTGCACAAAATGGATGGCACTTCAACTGATTGCTTCAGTTTGCCCTGAATGGCCCATGGACAGTTATACTAGTTTTCTTACTACATCTTTTCCAGCACTTGAGACTTGGCTGGAGTGAATGTAATTTGACTAGTATAATTGCTCTTGAATTCTCAGCTGAGCTTATCACAGCTAGCCAACAAATATAATTACATCAGGCCAGAGACTTTTAGGATATACTTTACCCTAACAGCTCAATACATCATTCACAAATGTAACAAGTACACTATAGACTTAAGCACTATATGTTACAGATGCCTATAAATATTGAATGCTTCTACTAAACATAGTAGAACGTATTATAAACAGTAACAAGAAAAGTTGGTCAGATCCCTATGGTTTACTAAATTCTGAATTCAATATTTATTGAAATACTAATTAATTTTATTTTTAATTAGCAAATGCATACATACTCTCAGAAACTTCTTTCCAAAGTAGATCATGTATCTCATATCATGTCTCCCCACAAATCCTGCCTCACTTAAATCCTTAGATCACTACAGTTACAACATTTTAGTAACTCTATATATTATTTATAACAGAAATTTAAGATCAAGACTGAACAAATATTCTACTCTGTCAGATTATTCATCTAGTCAGCTCTTACATCCCAATTTGAATTCTGTGTATGTTCACATCATGAGAAGAACTTCAGTTTATGTTTTGCTTCTTGAGGAAAGTATTGTATCCTTGGGTTGGTAGGAAAGAAAATAAATTTGACTGTTACATACTGCATTATGTGTATCCTTCTGAACACATGCCTAAATAAGTTCAAATCTAGAACACTCACAAATGTAGCTGCATACTCAGGCTTGCATACTCACACCTGTGGGTGTGTTCCATTCCTGCTCCCAGGCATTTTTGGGTAAACATTACAGCAGTAAACAACTATCTTATGCCAAATACATGAAATAGTTTTATGTGAACACGTGCAAAAGCCTCAAATCCAAATCACCCTGAAAGAGCAAGCCATACAAACCAGTCAAAATTACGACTGCATCCAGAGTGCTCTTGATCAAAATTTTTAAAAGGAAAAACTTGCATTTTCTGGGAAGAAACTCCAGGGAGAGCAAGCGGTATTTTAAACAACTTTCGGGAAATATTTTTCTTTGTATACCAAGGTTAATTGACTGGAGCTTTAGAGTTTGGTTGGCTTTTTACCAGTCAAGCGCCTACTTCTCAGAGTCATATATGAACAAGACTTGATGCTCTCACATAGTATTTGTAACTACTCTACACATATAAAACAAAACATACCAGTAAAAAACTTTATATCAAAATACTCTCCTATCAACAGAATAAATGCACGCCAGAGTCATGTTACATCCACTACTCAATGTCAACCTATTTATTTGCAAGATTCACTGTGGCATTTTTAGAGAACAAATTAAAGCTCCTAACATCTTGCAATGATATGGAAACCTCAAGCTCCCAACATGTGAGGCAGGGACATGTTTCCATTAGATGTAGTATCATGAGATTTTACTGGAAGAATTAATTTTGTGAGTAATTTTCAAAAGCAAATCCTAAGGAATTTCCATGGAGAATAACAACTCCTTAGTATCAAAAGAACATTTAAAAAAGCCCCAAATGCTACCACTACCCCATCTTCCTTAATTTTATGAAAGAAACAATCATACAAGGATACACACTATGAAGCCCATTTTGGAGAGGAGCCCCTGAAGCAGTGAAACTGTGTCTGTCTCCTTTACCTCCTAGACCACAGCAACTCTGCATCCTAAATTGCTGTGGAAGGAAAAAGCTGCCAAATATTCAAGTTCAGCTGCTTTTCTCTATCCCTCTCCATTCACTTTGTTTTCTTAGGTATTTACTTGAACACACAGTAGAGTCAAACTTCTATTTGCAACTGCACATCTCCAAGTACTATATGGATCAATCCATAAAGGCAAATAAGCCATTTTCATTTAGGTGGATTTGCTTCCTCTGTGATCCATGCAGTGACAGCCAGTCTAAGTCACTAAAAAAGCAAACCGCAATGAGAGAACACATCCAGCCCTGTGTGAACACAATGGTCAATATTAAGAAATGTTCCTAATGGCATGAGAATAAGTAAGCCAAAGAAAGGAGGAAACATTTTAAACACAGAAATACAACAACTAATTATGGCTGCAAACTGAAGAGAGCAGCAGATTCCCTATTTTGACTATGCCAGAGACAGCAGGATTAGCTGTACGAGCATGCCAGCCACACAGACAGCCAGTACTCATTTCTTCCTCTTGTTCATGTAGCTACTGAAGGAAGAGTTAGGAAATGCAAACCAACTACTAATAGGCAGAAACAGCTGGGATCCTCTCTTTTTCACTTTCCCAGCAGCTCAGCAAGCATAGGATGGGCCACAACACCAACACATACATACATACATTACTGGAAGTAGCATGGTACACAATATTTAAGTATTAATATTTTCAGGAATAATAACAGAGAAGTAACAGTTTTTACTCAACTGGTTTTCATAAACTGCTCTTTGTATGTAAATGCCTTATAGCAAATGAAAAGCACAGAAGAGCTATGCATCGAACAAGGTTTACTCTTTCTAAGTCCAGGCTGTTCAGTCATGATGCTTCCATTTGCTAGACCCAGTCTCATCACATGACTTGAAAGGTTCGAGTATAGCAGTTACATCAAAGACACTAGGAATGACTTCTGTTGTCTAGCGATCACACCACTCTGATAGAGCTTTATCTTTTCAGTATTGTATTGGAAATCAAATTAATTTACTTTACTGAGGCACATTAATTATAAGTAGCTGCTCAACACTGAATTTAAGTTTGATATGTCATATTATCAGACCAAATACTTCACAAGGTTTCATTACTATATCTAGTTCAGTGGAATGCACGGTGATGCAATCAGTATATAAAGACTAAGGTGATAAGGTATACATAACATTATACAGATGCCTAAATAATGTATAATTTCCTGAACTTGATTCTGACATACAGTCTCACCACCAAAGGCCTGAAGATAGGTGTTGGGCTAATCTCTCCATTTTGCATATAGGAACACATGACAAATACAGTACCATATGAAGCGTGTGAGGGTCAAATTACATCTACTGGAAATTTTCCAGAAACCCATTAGATTAACCAGATCAAAGCCAATTTGCACTGTAAATTAGACTTGCTTAGGAACACTGGGAATGGAGACGTTGATGATGTTGACAGAAATCTGTACTTCACAGCTTTTCATGGTCAGATCTTGGAGAATAATTTAGAAGCCAAGCATCAAACTTGGTTTGTTGCCTTTAATACCAATGCCCTAGACCATAATGTATCATTTAACCAGATCAGCTAATTATTTTTCAAATCTCAATGCCTGAACTTAAAAACTTGCAAACTGTAAAAATTCTCCTGGAATAAGTTTCAAAGCCTAACAAATGAAAAAGAGATATGGCAGAAATTTTTGATTTTTCCAACTGTAAATAAAGTGCTGATGTAGGAGCTGTGCAGTAATGATTGTAAGAGATCTGTCAAATGAGACAGTGGTAGCTGTCCCGAATACTCCTCTATGCTACATCTAAGTACATAAGATAAAAGTGATCTTTGGTAAGGATTTTAAATTTACTATTAATTACCCTGTTAGGCAATCTGTGCTCACCCTTTGAACCCACTACATATGCTCATAAAGAGCCTTAAGATCAAATCACACTCCTTAAATGATCTGAGCATGCAACCAGATGATGGTATCCCTGCTGATACTGAATTTCACTTGCAAACAGTGGAATTTAAATTTGAGAGCTACATCTAGAAGAAACATAGAACAGGAAGGAGCTTATGGTCTCAAATGTTGTTGCATTCAATCTCCACACTGGAAAATATGGTGGAATTCGTTATACAATTGAATGCGCTTGAAAAACTGGTTTCTATTTTACAGAGATAATCACCTAGATATCAATGTCTGACCAATAAGAAAACAATAAATAAAACAAAATCACAGCACACTATTATGTGATACTCAGACATGCTGAAATTCTTAACCAGATTATATTACCTCACTATGGCTTGTAGATATAATGCTGTGAAAAACACAGAAATAGAATCCAGAAAGGATAATCATCCTTCTGCTTTCTAACTCTTCTCAAAAGAAGCCATAATGACTTACTTGCTTCTAAATAAGCAAAATACAATCCTTATGAGGAGAGGGCTTCAAATCCTATTGTTTTTTCTACCATTAAGTAGTAAAAATTTCATGGATGCAACTGAAGTCAGTAAAGCATCCCCTGGTAGGAAAGGAAAGAGCCATCAGCTCTTTGTGGGAAGCGATTCATTACACATCCTGGAAGACATACAGTGAAACAGAAGTGTACTCTGATGTTTTTAAAACCCAACTGAAAAATAAACTCACTTGTAAATGTTGAGCATTGTCAGTCATATTGTCCTCTCGCCTACGAACTTCTTCCAATAACTGTGCATTTTTCTTTTTTTCCATTTGCTGATTGTGCTTCAGATTGGCAACCTTCTTGTTCTGGTCCTTCATATGTCTAAGAATTGCATACACATATGCATTAGTGTTAATGACTGCAATCACTTCTTTCTCCCTACAAATTAACTTGTGACTATAACACAAGACATTCTTCAACAGATACAAGTATTCCTACTATCAGATGTAAACAATACAACTTCAACTTGTTTTCAAGACAGCATATGCAGAAAGCTTTAATACCAGCAGATAATACAATAATAAAGCAGTTATTCAGGCCTTAAGGATTTTTTCTTTTACCATTTGCTCACAAATATTCATACATGTTTTAAGCACTATGAAGAAAATTTTTTGTTGTAATGGAGAGAGATTATCCAACAATCCTTACACACTCACTGAGTTTGGGACAATTTTAATGGGTGCTCTAAGCGGCATTAATTTCAAAGGAAGCAGAATGTGAAGGTGATGACTAATGTATGTTGTGAAATTCTGGTTTTGAAAACCTGGACCATAAATACAACTTTTCTGAGGAATAAAGTGAGATGGAATAGAAGGTCAGGTCATAAATATGCCATGAAGAATAAATGATGCCTTTACAGATAGCTTTGCACATAAAAAAATGAGACTTCTTTCTTTCTAAAAAATATTATCAACAAATAGATTTCTGAGCAACTTCCAGATTTTCTTCTGTTAAGGCTGTACTACAGCAAAAAAAAAAAATTAAAAAAATAAATTTTTTAATTGTTTCAATGTTTAATTATCTTTTACTGTGGAAGTTATTCATTAAGTTAACAGAAGCTTTCCTGATTCTGATGCTTAGCATACATCCTTTTAATTAAAAAGGCAAGATAATTTTCCCTGGTAGGCACTGAAAAAAACATCCTTGTTTTGTACCTGCTTGGATTCTTAAATATTATCTTCCTGACTTTCTCCGACTTTGAGGAATTTGCTGCCTTTTATCTACATAAAAATAAAGTCACGTGCAAATTCCTAATGAGCTTTACTCACTAATCCTATTCTGGCAAATGAAGAGAATATTATTTAATTCCCAAAAGGATCACTGAAAATGTCTCTGTTCCTTCCACATTGCAGCTTCCAGTAGAAAAGAAACAAAAGTTGCAGAATACTTTACTCGCACTGATTTTATCATGCTAAAGAAACAAGGTCATGTTATATTTACTTCCATGGCTGGTTTCTTTGTCCTATCACTGGGGTTTTTTTCACTACTTTTTTATACTGAAAAATAAAAATGAATCTATAATCAATAATTGGTACCATGTAATTAAAAATTCTTAGATGACACTTCATTAAAAGTTTGTAAGTATAGTTCGTAACAGAAAAGCTAATCTATTATCAGTAAAACAGTAACTACAATTTGCCTAGAAAAAAATAAAAGTGAGTACAATTCAAATGAAAATCTCTGCTTTTTTTAGAGTCTACATCAGGCTAATAGACAATATTTTTCAAAGACAAGTATGAATTACTTGTCAAATTCCCAGATTAAAGAATAAATAGTACATTACACAATGGTGAGAGGAAACCTGCTTACATGAGACCTACCTCAATAGACCTGGGAGTATAGCACAGATCATGAGTGCTTTATCACAGAGTTTTAAGAACGGTTAAATTTCTTCAAGACTTTTTAGAGTGATGCCCTTTGTCTTTCTCAATCAAGTAATCAAATACATATTAGATGCTCTGTGCAACTCCAGGTGAAAATCAGTTCTCTTCCATGTGACATGGGTCCATGTAACATAATTATAAACATTGACCTAATCAGCACATAACCAAAATGAGTATTAGAAAAAAATTACTTTCAAAACATCATATATAAATGTGGTAGTTGGCAGAAATTTTGGTGGTGTAATATGACTTTGTGCTGTTAAAATATAAAATGGTTTCCAACCTAATGCTGAGTAAATGATAGATTAATTTATATTTAATCTCTGTAAGAAGTTCAATTTTATGCCAACGCTAACTGCTTCTTTCATCACCCTTCCCTCTCACAACTTCCCATTTCAGTTTCTGTCTAATGCCACACTGAAAAGTAGAACACGGTAAAGCTGCAAAGGAAAACATCTGGTGCCTGTGATATGCAAAATCTTGACGAGAAGGAAATAAAAGAAAGCTGTATGCTAGCCTCACTCTCTCTTCCACAACTGACTACATGCCTATGGAAATGAAAAGAAAATGCTCCAGTTAAAAATCCTTACTAGGGGTTTTTTAGGCCTGCATTAAAGGTACAGAAGCAGTTCTTGAGAGGAAATAAATACAAGAACATATTCCCCACTCTTTTTTTTTTTTTTTAACAGCAAATATACCAATTATACATCAACATAGTCCATAATCCAGTGTATCTTTTCTAGTATGTTTGCTCTGGTATTTTTTCACATGGCTCTGCTTCTGAAATGCTTTTGAATAAAATAGAAAATCAGACTAACTAAAAATTATTCACAAGAAATAGAATAATATTTGGGAACAGTACAGAATTGTCACAAAATAACATATTACCATATAGGGTATAAAATATTCACAGAGTTTATTAGCTATGCTGGTGCACACAGCTGAGTCTACACTATTCTGTATCATAAGGAATTAGTTTAATGTGTTCTGCTACACTTTTTCAATTTAAACCTTTAAGACCACAAAGTTCATTAGCCAGAATAAAATAAAATATTACTGTTGAAGA
>JAVHNF010020131.1:0-11050 GCA_034783455.1 Micropsitta finschii | reverse complement strand
TCCAGGACTGCCAATAATGTGTTATGAATGAACTGTTAGTGGAACAGCTTTTTTCATTTAATGCTACAGAGGTGTCCTTCACTGCTGCAGATGCCTAGTGAGTGACAAAACACAAGCTGCTTGTAGGAGGTGGGTCTTGGGCCTTCCAAGGAGTTAAATCAGAATTTATTCTGCCTAACCAGTAAACCTGGAGGATGGGAACACATCATAGACTTAGACCAAGCAGTGATTTGACTTATTTTTCAATAGTCTTGATGGTGCAGCAGATGGAAGATAAACACACATGAAAGTAAGTGCAATCTGAAAAAGTAGGTCTCTGCAGTTTATCTCAGATAAATTCCGGAATTTAAAGGGAAACATAAGTTAAAGATAATTTTGTACTTTTCTTAGGGAGTCTTCTGTTATCTTGACTGGTTCATCTGATGCCCAGACGAATGGTCCGCGAGGTATGTATGCAGGCAGTAAGTAACAACTTTATCAGTGCGTTTGTAGGGATTAAGGCACTTGTTTTCCTCAGATCTCCTTAATGTGGATTAACACTCCAGGTTTCACTAGAATTTCAGCTGGTATTAACCCCCAGTGACCACGGAAACACATCAAACCTACTGGGATGATTTCCCTTTCAAAACTACCAGGCTGCCAGCTGCCAGGATTTTATGGTTTCACCTTGTGATATTTGAGGTGTTTCTGGAGGACCTTGATCCTGACAAGTGACTATTTGGGAATCTAATTTTCTTTTGTTGTTGTTATTGAATAACAGTTCTTAACTTCTGTGATTGTAAAAAATGACTCTGCACAAATATATCCTAAAAGCTTGAAGGAAAAGGAAAAAAACGCTCATTTTTGAGATCATGTGGGTTTTTTCAGATTGTTTAGTGAGGTCTGAATTATGCCTTCAGGACCCCTGGGACTGGTGATCCATAGATGAATCCCAAGGCCAATTAGAAATCATGACAAAGATTAAGATGCAAAGTCCTCATCTCCATTGATTCTGAATTTCCTCCCATCAATGAGTTCTAATTTTGTAAACCTCCTTGTTGAACCCTTTTTTCTGCTAGACATAGACAGGTCAAAACTCCAATGGACTCATCCCACTAACACAAACCTGTGTAACTCTTAGATATTACTTTGAATGGTTTTCATGTTTCATCCATCGAGCCTCCATCTCTTGCCCACCATTCCTCAACCTGCCTACTGTATTAACAGTGTCACCTACTGTATTAACAGTGCTATGAAAAGACAGGAAAGGTGTGTAGAATTTATCTGGAAAGGCACGGTGAAAGCAAAGAGATCAGGAATATTTGGAGGGTAATAAAAAGGTCTCATGGAGAAGCCTCCTCTCCTTAGGCCCAGCCAAACAAAACCCCTCAAGATGAAAAAGAAGAAACCCACTCAGAAGATTGCACAGCCAAGGAACACTCCACTTCTCTCAAAAAGAGCCCACAACAAAACCAACACAAACTAAGAGGTTACTGGCAGAGAATTTGCCTCTGCAATGGACACTGAAGACTTTACTGCCTACTGCCTCTGTCTCCAAAAATAACTAGAGGTATTGATATTGGAATTTCCTGAAAATAAAAATGAAAAATGGTTCTGTTAGTGGCTTTTTTGGCATTTTCATCTCTGGCCATTTTCATGAGAATTTCCATGCAAAAAGTTTTCATGACTTTCACTTGAGCCCCAGCACTGGGAATCTCTCTGTAAGAAGGATGCTTTGCAAAATAAATGTTTGCAGCCCACCAGCCTCCTGAAACACTGGAGAGGCTCCACAGTCTACAGACCAAAGCTTCATAGTGAAGAAAGAAGACTTCTGTCCCGAACTACATCAGTAACTCATGTTTTGAAGTTATGACAATCGACAGGCTCATTCTATTACCTGTAGATGATGAAGGTCTTATATGGTGGTTATTGCTGCTTCCCACATCTCAACACACAGGTGAACATATATCAAAAGCAGCTGCTTTAAGACCAAAGAATACTTGACTCCCTTCCACAGAATGAATGAAGGAGAGACTACTGGATAGCATAGACATATTAGAGCCAGCTTATATTATGAGCTGGTACTGAGTTCATCTTTCTTCTCCTTTTCGTTATGCCCATGTCTCTGTATTTGGTTCAGATCTGCATCTACTTTCTCTTTCTCCCCCTCATTCCTCAACCACTTTCCATAAAGTTGTGGAGGGAGAAGCCTTCCTGAATATTTAGCTCTTCCCTTGTTCCTTGTGGTCTATTGCTACCCACAGAGCTCACAAAGTCAGCTGAGACATTCTCAGTCGTGGCACATCTGCACATAGGGTCCTGCTCCAGCTCCTGCTGTAACCACACAAAGAACCACAATGAGAAATGGTTGGAGCTTTTCACTGAACCACTGCAATTCCCTGGCCTACCATTATGACAATTACACTGAAAAGGCAATCACAGGCCTTCCATCATGCCGGCTCCTCCTGACACCAAGACCTCCTGCCTGACTTCAGGTCTCCATCCCACAGGGGGCAAGAAAACAGTTCCTCCTTCTTTGTTGTTGTTGTTGAGGTTACTTTTTACCAGCATGCTCCAGCACACACAGACAGCAGCCCCAACAGCTCTGCACCACAGGCACCAGTCTGTGGTTATATTCTTGATCTACTACTGGAGAGGATGAAAGGGAGAAGAAATCACAGAAGACAAGTGGCTAGGCTTCTGCCTTGTCACCAGCATGTTCTGAGTATGAAATAGTAGCACCAGAAAGACAGTAACTACCAATCAGCTTTTCCAGACCTTGAACAAACTGGCAATATTTCCCTGTATTTTTAATAGTTACTTGCACCATGATACAATCATGGATTTCTTAGAGACAGGTTCCCACTGTATTAGACATTGCTCACACATAGCACAAGAGACAGACCCAGTTTAAAGAGTTTACTACCTTGTCATTGCAGTCATTACGTGTATTAAGGTCGCTCAAGAAACACATTTCTTAGCACTATCCCATTGTTAGGGGGAATAATGGTGGTCTTGCAGAGAGTTAATAAGAAAAGTTTCATTTTATAACACCAACCAGCCTATTTTAATTTATAATAATTTTCTTCCATTCATTATTATTATTATGTATTTATATATATTTATATTTATATTTATATTTATATTTATATTTATATTTATATTTATATTTATTTATTATTACTTGCAATAAGTTTATTAACATATGGAAGAATTATGTGAATTTAATTGTCATCTGACAAATAAAGATGTTGAAATAATCCTTTACTTTAGAAAGCTACCTCCAGTGCCCTACTTAGGGGTGAGAAGGAAAAGAAGGTCAGGTTGACATCTACCTCTCTTCCTTAGCTGCCAAAGAGATGATGGAGGGGGCCTCAGCCACGTGGTTGCCAAAAATGAGGTGGTATGAACACTCCTCTCAAGAACATAGGCCAAAATTCCATCTTCAACAATCATAAATTGCTTAGGGTTGGGGGAGGGAGGCATGCCACTGAAAGGACTAATGCAAGGTTAATGATAAAAAGAAGATTACAGCAGAGCCAAGGATAAACTGATAAGACCTGGTTCTCGGCCTTCTATTTTAACCACTACACAGCTGCTGTTCCCCATAAAGTTAAACCTCTATCACTCCCCTTCCTAGTAAGCTGATCGATCTGTATTATTTCCTTCACCAAGACATGCAGGAACATCATCGATACATGTTTTATTTCCCTTCACATGTTCAAAATATCCAGCACAAAGAAATTTCCAGAGGAGCTGGAAAGAAAGAGAGGTCATATATGCCAGTGACTGAGTATACAAATTATTTTTGGATGGCATTTATAATCAAACAAAAATAATCAATCATACAATCCTGTCCCTTCCAAATACTGAGTTAATTCCTTAGTGTGGAATTACTCAATCCATCATGATGAACTGGGAATTGCAGTACTGGACTTTACAGACAGGAATGTGGATCCAGCTGTTTCTTCAACAACAGAATAAAAATTATTGAAACATTCCTTATGGGCTTACATATTTCACAGTCTTCTGGTAGAACAGTAAAAATAGGTCCTATGGAAGAAAATGAAACATCTTATAGAGTATGACAATTACCAAAGGAAGCAAACTCTCGGAGAGGACTGTTGCTTAACATCTTTAATGGGAAAAGCAAGCCCCATATGTGCTTGCTTGAGGCAAGAAATCACACCTCATCAAGACCCGTCATTAGCCTATTATGCTTTAACTTTGATTTCAAGAAATAACAGCACCTATAAATGGAAGGTGCTAAAAGATCAGCAAAGGATGACAGCTTTTAATTGGACGTTACAGAACACATAAAAACCTTGTCTAAGATGTTAGTCATATTCAGTAAGGCACAGAATGTTGTTGGGGAATCTCTCACTGTGCTTTATAGCATGACAAGAAGCTAAAGAAACTAACATTTTTTGGTCCAATCATAAAAGACAGAAAGTAGCCTGAGTATCTGAAGATGTCAAGCCCTTGAACATTGTCCCCATACACTGTTAAATACAAAGTGCCATGTACCCTTTACATAGTGTTCAATGAATAAATAATGCCTATACCTCTGGACCATTGTCAGACTAATAATAAACTACTTTAAGTAGCAAAATGTTACCACTTTCACAATTCTGTCCAAGAACAACTCTGGACAAGTGGCAATTTTGTTGGCTCCCAAAACAAACGGAATACTTGGCACCTCACCTAACGTGAGGATTACAGTATATTACATGGGATAATATGAGCCTGTGTCTCGCCAAAATTAAGCCTAACCTAATTACTTGGAGTAAATTACAGCTTTCCATGTGGGGTAAAACACAAATTGTAAAAATGGTTGCTCCACAACTAACTATATAATCCCAGTGCTGTCATTACAAATTCCTAAACCACGCTTCAAACAATGACTAGTGTAGTACAGTCATTCCTGTGGGATGGAAATAAATTCCCTTGTTCTTTTTTGCACTGTATTTATTTAGTTTCTTAAAAGCCTGTCCTAGTACATGACCAGCAGTGTATGAGAAGAACCATCAGTGTAGGACAAGAAAGGAACCGAGATATAAACTATGTAAGAAAACATGTGAAACCCAAGATTATTTTAGCTAGAATTCAAGGGCTTTTAGGTGCTCAGTTTCAGAGTTTCTCAATGTTTTGAAGAGTCAAAGTGAAGTTCTCCCCAACACTCAGAACCTCCTACAGTCAGAGATGCAGCACACCTCATGTTAGTGTATTTCGTATCTTGAACCACTTTTAAAGGCTTCACTGAGAAGAAAGAATGGCAGAGTTTAAATGAGTAATAACATTTTGCAGACAGGGAACAAAGACATGGAGACCATAGAGACCATACAGATGCATTGAGAAGACAGGCTAGGGTTGTGATGAATTCAGTGCCTGTCAATGAACCAGAGCTAGAAAACCCCTAACCAAAGCTAGCTGTTACCTAAGGCCTTACATAGAAGGTCCATAAACGACTTTTTCCAAGGAGCATTTCACCTTCTTTGATATTTAGAAGCTAAAGTAGGTGCAATTTATTAGCTTTCTATGCAGCTTACCCCATAAGGACTGCTTTTGCAGAGCACTGGCAGCCACAGTGTGCACCAAGGGTGCAAAAAGCAACATTTAAGTCCCCTATTCAAAACACAAAGAATATATCTCAGTGTTATCTGTGTATGGGGAAACACTTATTTTTTGCTATTGAAGTGTTTTCTCCAAAACCTCTACTTTAATAAGAACTGCAGCTATGCACCTTATTTTTTTGACTGTACTAATGTACACTATTATTAACATACTCATATGAATATTGCATACTGAATGTATTCCACACGCTGTTGGCTATTTTAAACAACAGATGTGAGAGGGATTTAAATGCCAATTTTAAAACTGTGCAGTTGATTAAAATGCTGTAAGCCATTCATAGATTGCCAGATATTCTATTTACATGTATTCCTCCTATGTAAGTAAAATACTTCAGGGAATACTTTAGACCCTGGCATATGGTTTAGAATGATGATAACTGATGTTGGAGATGCCACACAGACAACAGGACATATTATCTGGTTACATCTGTGTGTAAAATGCTTCGAGATTTTTTAATGGAAGGAGTTATGAATGCGTAAGGCTGAGATGTTACATTTACGTCCCTCTAAATCATGCTCAGAGATAACAGGCGGTTAGAGCCCCATCAATACAAAAACAAGCACTTTTATGAACGCATTTCATTGCATCCATGTGCTGTTATCCCCTTGGGTAATTATGACTTGTGGGCGAACCTTGAAAAATTGCCGAGGATCAGCTTAAAAGGAGAACTCCAATGCCAAAACTCATCCAAACCTTGAAAACGGAAACCTTGTGAGAATAGCATGTGCGCAGTCAGATTGTGGCGTACTCAGGGCTTGCTCTTTGCTTCTCCTAACACTGGGGAAACCCCTATCCATGCCACAAATCTGACTGACTTCAACTTCTGCATCTGTAGCCTTGCAAATCCCACAGACCCAAAACTCCCACGCTCTAGAGCAGAGGCCCTGCCTGACAGATTGCATGCAAATGTTACAAATACATCATAGGTTATAGTGGAGGAATGTTCGCAGTGCTGCAGACACATTCAAGGAAAAAAGATTCAGCAAGACCCCTTGGTAAATACATCCCGAATGAGGGACTCTATCGTGCAAAAACATTCCTAATAATTCCTTCTGTTTTCATTAATAATATTAAATTTCCTGCTTCTGAGGTGCCCTTTTGCTTTAACAAGCACAACTTTTTGTCCTGTCCTCTGACAAACTGCACCACTGTAGTCCGTTACTGCTATTTATGCTGAAGTTGTCTAAATGGACCAGGCACCCATATCCAAAATCAGCAATTTGCAAGCCATAATCTCATACCAACCAGATTAATGTGATACCTGAGATGTGTTTTCTTTCAAGATGTAGGAATCTGAATGGCTGAAAGTGTCAGAAATGCATGAAAAACCTCTTTCTGCTTCAGAAACATAGATGCAGTCGATTCTGCGATGCTTGTAAGTGACCTTTGGTAATTTCTTTCTTAACAAACAGACGACTAAAATGGAATCAAAGTGTAATGGACCAATGGCTTGAAACCACTAGTGATAAAAAAGAAGAGAACTGTTTTCTTGCTATTGGAAATATCTCATTCTGGCCGAGAAATAATTAGGGATGGATAAATTATCTGGTCTACGATTTTCTCTGGCGTATTATTTTACTCATGCCTTTCTTCTGCCTCTGCAGGAGGTGCTTGTGGTCATATTGTTCTTTTATTTATGGCTCACAGCCTTTTCAGTGGCAGCACGCACACCAAAGCGCAGGCACAGAGCGGGAATGCAAATTCCTCACGAGGTAACCGAGAAGAGAAATATGCCCCAGACCATGCCAAATCTTTACAAGAACAGCAGTTAAACAGAAAACTATACCCTTAAAACCCCCCCAAACCTGGGAAACAACAGCACTTCATTAGAATATCACCATTTGTATATTTACAAGCTTTAAATATAAGACCTGGTTCCCTTTTGAAGCCTAACTGGTTCTTTTTAATTTCTCTTATAAAGCAGAGTTCATCTTATCCAGCTGATCCATCCCCCTGTTTATTTTTGCTCGATGGTGACTTGCTTCCCCTTCGAATCGGTGGCTCCCAGGGCTGCTCTCTGGCTCAGCTTTCAAGCTGATTTCTCTGACAAGCTGGCAGCAATAAAATAATTCATTCCAGAGGCTGAGAGAATCACCCGCAGCATATACCGCGAGTATCGTCTGGCAGCAGTACAGAGGCCTACGCAATGGGAAGCCTGGGGTAAACCCCGTACCGGGACGCATGAATGCTGCAGGGAGGAGGGAGGGCTTCAGGAATTCGACCAGGAATAAAGGCGGCATCATGGCAGTGGGATGAGAGGAACGCTGGAGAGGGGCTGCTCTGAAGAATACTCATTGAAAAGAGGTAGAGCAACTATAGAAAATGACATTTTGAAGAAAATGATATTTTGAATAAAAGTAGAATTTCCAAGAGAAGTAAGTTTTCAGCCCATGGTCTGCACAGCCACGAGTGCTTTTGAAGACTCAGGGAAGATAACCGAGGAGGGCAAGCCAAACAGCTCTTGCAATGATTTGATATAGTTTTGTCTGTGTTTCTGCTGGAAATGGTGGGATTCACAAGCTGAAAAAAAAGATACTTGTGCTAAACAAGTAGGGAGTCTTATAACTATGAAGCTCTGAAAAACATGAAAGAGCAGATCCATTCCTGTTCAAAAACATAAAGGTAAACTCTTCAGAACCTAGCAAGAGTACAGGCTTTTGGGTCATATCTGTGGCCAAAATAACGTATTTTCTATATGAAAAATAGGCTTCAGATACTACATCTCCCTGCTGAAGTCACTGAATCTCTGAGTGTTTGGGGCAGTAAGGATGCTTGTGTATCAGTATGACTTGTAATGAACTGGCCTAGTATCTCACTGAACAATCACCAGCCTGTTGCAAGGACATCTGACTACATATCCCCGTGTACTTCCAAAGCAACCACATCTGGGCACAGATTAGTCACTGTTTTTGCAGTAAACTCCTTGACTAAGATCTACTGTCTGATGCATTTCCAAGGGCTAGAAACCCCGCTACCTATATGCCCTGAAGCCTGTGTTAGCAGCAGCCACAGCTGACTCCCACAGGCCCCCTTGGAGTCCCATATAGGGGGAGGAAAGTCAGGGTGATTTGGCAAATCCCCTTTGAGATAACACAGCAGGAAAGCAGGATTTAACTGTGCTGGCTTTGCTCTTTGAGCACTCAGAAATTATACCGTTGGAAAAGTGTACCGGCCTCCACATGAATCTTCCTAAATTTGACTTCTGGATGGTGTAACCATAATTTGTCGGCATTTCAAGCTGCAAGAAGTCTCTTCCACAAGACCTTCTCATAACAGAGAGAGCTGGCCCTCCTGCACTGCCCAGCTTGTTCAGCTCAGCAGGCAGATTTCCATTTGCTCCATTTAAACTTGCCCACATTGTCCTGGCCCAGCCTACATAATGTTCATCAATCCCTAAGGATAGCCAGGGTCAACTGCCTAACCTGGGGCTAGAATGGCTCTCCAGAGAAGTTTTCTAGAAGGTGATGCACCACATTGTCCCTTCACAAGCAAGAGCTGATGCAGCTGCACTGTCAGTACACCAGAGATGCAAAACAGGCTTCATAATACATCATTCAATCATAAAACACCACATTGAAACCTTTCCATTGGATTGCCAGGCTGAAGTTGGCAGAATTTGGGATTACATTTTAAATGAAGCAGAAAGGTGCCTCTATTTTATTTCCAAGCTACATGTTACTCAAGTGACCAGATATTCCAAATGAAAACTGTGTTGGAAGCTTCCCAGAAACTGAGGTGTGGCATCAATTCCATATAAAACAGAGCAGAAGGCAACTATCTCCTTTCCATAGCATGAGGGGTTAGTTGGTACCCAGCAGTCTTAAGAAGATTAAATATCACCTTAATTTCAGAAGCCTTCTGCTCTGGCTATAAAAATTCTACAACTGCAGTAATAATAATAGCAATGCTGATTGTAAAACTTGAGTGTTTGGCTTGGATTAACACCGCTGCTACTTTATTCCACAGGGAAAGTAGTGCAGTGGGTTTTACGTGTTATCTCCTCCAGACAAGAAGGGTTAATTACCAGTTATTCATTACAGCAGTTATGTTTTTGCCTCTTCCGTGGAAAAATTACTTTGTTGTCTGCTTTATGAGCAATGGGTTAATCTTAACAAAAGAAAAAGAATTACCTCTGAAAGAGATTTTTTTCTATTAGCCTTTTTTAAGAAGAAAAAACATAAAAAAGTGAAAAAGCATTTTTAGGTACTGATTTAAAAAAAGAAAGAAGTTAAAAAGCTAATTTGGAGACAGTAAAGCTGCGGAACACATACCCACCTCCATGGGTAAACACAATATATGACCTTTGTGCTGGTGACATCTCTCAAAAGAGAACTTGGCCAGCAAAGCCTCTTGCCCTTTATCGCCTTTAAAGTGAGCCAACATAAGCACAGTCCTTCTAATCAACATCTGGTGCCATATATTTTCTTTCACATCTGTGAAGTCCTTTCCAATTTGTCTTCACCCTTTTGAGTGGTCCCTGTGCTGTAGTGTAATCACTTATATTCAAGGACTACCATCTCCCTGTGACACGGTGAGATGTTCCTATGCTGTCAGACCAATATCACATTTACCTAAGCCATCATGCTGTGCTATGTGCTATGAATTCCTATTTGATTTACACTTTTATGGAATATACTATTTCTTTATTGTTTCTTTTCAAGTCTTTGGGGCATCTTCTATTTCACTGCATGTGCATATTTCAGATTAATTTTCCTTTTGTGCATTAGAATTCATGTCTAACTGAAGCTTATTTTATCATTTCTTGACTGATATTCCTAGATTCTCAAAATATCTTTTCTTTTTCTCACTGCTGTCTTCTTACTTTCTTGTTGTATCACACACTAATAGGTTTAATATTATGACTGCACATTTTTTTTTTTAGAAAATTAATGAAGATTTAGAAAAAAAAGAAAAGAAATTATCAAAAAACTCAGCAGTGCTTGCAAGACAATTCCACTGACCTGTACTCTGTAAAATATGGCATAATTTTATAGCTTAAGAAATTCTCCATTCTTATACAGAAACAAGTACTTGTAACTGATCTCTACATCACTCATTATTTTGTTTTCTCCTGATTTAGCTCTTGGTAATTATATATTTCTTTATGTAAGATTTACTTTAGCAGGAAATTCAGACAGCGGTGTACAAGTTTCTCAATGACCAATATTATAGGAGCTGAATTTGTATGAACAGACTAGAAGCAGCATGAGAAAGAACGATAAGACCAGAAAGCAATAACCCAAATGCCATATCTGAAGGAAGGAGGGGAGGAAGGGAGGAAGGGAGGCAGGGAGGGAGGGAGGGAGGAGGGGAGAAAGGGAGAGAGAGGGAGAAAAAGAAAGAAAGGGAGAGAGAGGGAGAAAAAGAAAGAAAGAAAGAAAGAAAGAAAGAAAGAAAGAAAGAAAGAAAGAAAGAAAGAAAGAAAGAAAGAAAGAAA
>JAVHNF010020128.1:29530-41583 GCA_034783455.1 Micropsitta finschii | reverse complement strand
TTGAGGGCTTCTTCAAGGAAAATGTTCCATGTGGCACATGGCAAGCTGCCCAAACTGCAGGCTGGTTTTGAGACAAAAGGAATGGTGGTGGTGCTTCTGAGCTGAGTAGCTAAAAAAGTAGCACTTTTTAAATCTGAATCCAGTTTTAACGTGAACACCCAAAAATGGGGTACATACCAACTGCTACAGCCTTCCTGCCATGCTTTTGTAGTGTGAATTGACCAAGGAAAGCAACAACAAGGAACAGAGCTTGAGCAAGCAGGAATCCAAGCCTGCCTTCCCTGCTGGCATGGGTGAGCTCGGACACAGCCCCAGATAACCAAAAGGCAGCTTGTTGTGCTGTGTGTTGGCTTGTGCTAAGGGAGCAGAACTGGGACTTGTGACAGATTCTTGTTGTCCTAAGAAAATAGAGTTAAGATTTTCTTTATTTACAGATGTTGTTTGTTCCTTTCTTGGGAAGCCTATACTAAGAGTTGGAGGGGAAAGAAAGGAAGAAAATAATACTGTTTATTTCAATGTAGGTGAATATTTCCATTCTCCACTGTAGCTCTTTGATTTATTTATTTATTTATCTGGCATGTCTGTAAATAGCTTTATAAAGCTCCTCAGGGAGAAGTAACAGATGAAACCTTCATCTAGAACTGGAATAGTTGTGTGTTAGAGAGTCTTCATTGCCCTGCCTACTGTTGCAAGCAAGTGTGATGAATCGCCTACTGTCCACGGATCTCTGTGTTGCTTAGGGACTGGTGTCTTGACTGAAATAATAGCTGGACTTCCCTCCAACTTATCTGGGGTTTTCTTTGTAGTTTTATTTAGTAATCACAATATATACCAGGATATTGAGAATTTCCTACTGTTGGTTGTTGTCATCATTTGTTCAGTAAAAAGCGTGACTCTTACCTGCATGAAACCTTGTGGTCTAGAAAAAGCATTGTTGATTGTTCTAAAAGGACAATATGACTTGAAAATCAGCCCAGAGACTGAGACCAGCCCAAGCCATGAGAGCTTGGCAAAACTGCCTGATTTTTCAGCAGAATGTAATGAGCGTTGAACAACATAGCTGGGATCGGTGCTGAGCTGTTAGAGATACAAGGTCTGATGCCAAGAAATGGTGCTTCTAGGCAGTGAAAGATGATGTATGCTTAATTTTAAGCACTTCTGCTGGTCTACTGGGAGAGTGGGAAGGGATATCAAAGTTTTTAGACAGCTGTAATAAATCCCTGTTCAGCAGAACAAAACTTGGTTGATGATATAATCTCTGTATTATGTTTCTGGCCAGGGTTTGGGTCTTTGAGATATGTAAATTGCCATGTCCAGAACTGTAAGGGAAAAAAACACTAAAATGCACTAAGGTGAGAAACATTGAGCTGTAGACAGGGAGAAAATATCACTGCTGAGGGCATGACTAGTGTGTTCCTTAAGCAATCTGAATGTGAGGGGTTGGAAGCTCTTCAGAATGAGTGGTAGCAATAAGCTATGTTTGGGTACCCCAGAAAATAATGCCTTGCAGCATTGTTTTATATTTAGCAGCTAGTGATTACAACCTGTAAAAGGTCAAAAGTGGTCCGAACAGGTTAATCTCTACTTAAGAGATGGGCTGGTTGTCTTTTTTTTCTTTAACCCTCAGTTGAATTAGGATCTGATATGCTGAGTTAGTCTTTGTCCAAGTACTCTGAAGATCAATGGGATGCTTTAAAAAGGAAATTAAGAGGCACACCACTATTCACTCTTCAGTGCTGGGTGTTGTGTGGCTACTGTTAATTACAACAGATTTAGAAGCAAGGAGTTACTTTCTATGCCTACTGAGCATCCCATCTAGAAAAGGAGGGGATGATAGCCCACTTAATGCAGGTTATTCAGAAGATTTGCTGCTGTTGAGCACCTCAGTGGTATCCTTATGGGCACTGCACGGCTCAAAGGCAGTTATCAGAAGGGTCAAGCACCAACAGCTGCCTCAGAGTCCCGTCTGAATTTAAGTGCATGTTTGGAGATGAATTTCTTGATGTGTCTGTCCTCCTATAGTGTGAACAGTGGTGTTAGTGACAGGACAAGGGGGATACAGCTTTAGGATGAAACAGGGTAGAATTAGATTAGGAAGAAGTTATTTCCTGTGAGGGTGGTGAGATGCTGGCACAGGCTGCCCAGAGAAGGTGGGCTTTGAGCAACGTGGTCTAGGGAAAGGTGTTGGAACTAGATGATCTTTCTTTAAAGTCCATTCCAACCCAAATCATTCTGTGATTCTATAGGCAAAAGCAGTAATTTCTGTAGAGATGAGGATTGGCATGTTGAGCAACAATATTGAGATGAGATAAAGTGATGGGGGTGTGAAGCAGAGGCTTAAATAGGGAAAGCCCACAGGCTTGAGGATTGCCAGAACAGGTTGGGTTATGACACAGGAACTGAAGTGGGGAACCGTGGTAATTCAGCCTCTAAAATGTAATTTTGTCTTTTTTTACACACTTAGGAAATGGAAGCAAGCAGTCTGGACCACTGGATGTGTTTCAGAAGGGTGGCCTCCACAGGGCATTAATTTTCCATTTCAGGAAAGCTGGGTAAACTCTTCAAAAAGCCTGCTGGTACTTCCCAGCTCTCAAACACAGGTAACTTTTGTTCATTCTTTCATTCTTCAAAGATCAATGCAAACCTTTATTTTCTATAAATAATTTAATAAATACTTTTGTTTTACAATGATACAACAAATAACAAATTCATAGCAAACGAGTCACAAAGAATTTAGGATCAGTATACTTTAATAAGGTATCAGTGTCAAAATACATTTCCTTATCAAGTTAAAGTTCCCATACAGTTATAATATTGTCAATAAGAATTCAGCAATATAGATTATGAAATAATTATGATAAAAAGTATGATTAATATTAAGACATGGAATATTTTTTCAGAGTGTTTTAGTAAACTGTTAGGGTATAACATTTTTAATGCTGAAACTACACAAATAAGAAACAGAAGAGCGGGATTCAAGTGTCTTTAATCCTTGAAGCATTAAGTCCTTGCCACTACAACTTTGTCAAAGCTGGCTTGCCAATTTTAATCAGCTTTTGATGCCTACAATATATTCTTCCACATGGTAACAACTTCACTTTAGGAACAGATTATTTTTGGTAATAAACTCTCAAAACACTGCCTACAATAAAGACTATCAGATTTTTTTACATTATATAATAATAGCAAAAGATTTTAAGCTTAAGTATGTGTGGTTAAGACTTACTTAATACAGTGAACTCTGAAGTGCTCTATGAACCCAAGGCTCCCTCTCTGCAAGTGTCAGTGCATGATAGAAAGCAATTTTACAAACCAGGCTTCAGCGCAATCAGAAGTCTCAAAAGAATATATCTTTGTTCCAAGGTTCTAGGCCAGATTTTTACCTTTTGTACATTGCCGCTGTTCCATTTTTTTGTTGAAGCTACAATAATTTATACCAGTGGAGGAAACAAGATGGTATATGCCAACATATATTTAGGTCTTCGTATATATTCTAAAGTCAGAATTGCTCACCTGCCTTTTACTACTTTAGTATTTTTTTCTGTTTAAATAACATTATAATTCAAACTTTAAAATTCCTTTGCCTTTGAATGCATTCAAAGCCTTTTTTTTTTTTTTTTTAAATACATGCAGAACAACAAATGATAGTTGGAAAAGAGCTCTGAAAAGTCTGGCTACCTTTTAATGACATTTCAACTACTGATTAATGTAAGGCAAGTAAAAATGATACAAACCTGCCTGCCAGCTATTCATCTTGATATACAATCCTTAATTCTTCTTGTCTACTTATAACTGAGTTAGCCTAATAGCCTGGGAAGTATTACTTAGTTTTAATGATTCAATACTGCAATTATATCACTAGCTAGCATATAAGATGTGTAACATTAATCAGAGGTGTTAGTACTGGCCGCTGGTCAGATTCCTGAAATATCAGCAACACCATAACAAATACTACTAGTTTTATCAGAAACAGCTCTTAAAGCATCCTAGATACAGCACAAAGTACCAAGAGATGATCAACAACTGACCCAGAGAGAAACTAAAAAGAAAAGCAAACAACAAAGAACAAAGCAAAAAACCAAACCCCAAACAAATGAAATCACAGGTCTAAATCCTCCACTGGGGTACATCTGTAGGACTCCCTTGGCTGTAGAGCTAAGCCAGGTTAAGGCAGCTGAGAATGTGTCTTGCTTCTGAGGAAAAAAAAGCTTACAACGTGCAACTTTCACAGATACCCACAAACATTGCAGTTTACCATTCACATTTCTTTCAACAAAAAGTATAAAAACGAAAGGAAGGGGAGAGAAGGCAGAAGGCTGGGAGTTTTCCTTAGTATGCTTTTCCAAAAGTTATTAAAGTTACAATACAATAAATGCTGGAAAACAGAAAGACTCAGAAGAATTCAATTTGGCAAATCAACAAAAAGCTGTGGTTGGAGATCAAATTTGTTTCATTCATCTTTGGCAATAAAAAGAAATCTTCGCACTACTGCAGCCAAAGTACATCACAGGATGAGGCGTTTATACCACAGCTTTTTATTAGCATGAAATTTGCAGAAAATTTCAGCATATAAATTACAGGTAATGAGACAAGGGGAGGGTAATCAAACTCTCTAAACAACACTTTAATTGCAATAGAGAAAATACAGTAGATGTATTTCTTTAATATGAATAATAAAGTGAGTAACTTCAAAAGGCCACTATTTGGTAACGTGGACAGGTTCAATACCTAAGTAAAAATCCTGTAAAAGTGTATCTGTATTAGAAATGGTCTACTTGCAAAAATATATTTAAAAACTGCAGCTGTTTTGAACAGTATAGGCCACGGGATATTGCAGGATCGCTCAGGTTGCCTGGTCCAGCGCTCTGAGCAGTTCACTGCCCTGCAGAAGCGTAGAGCTGCCCAAAACAGGGACGTTCACCTCACAGTCATATCTTGTCAACTCGGGCAACAAGTAGGGTTCAAAGGAAGGCCCCAGCAGACGACTGGTCATACCTAGAAGAGATTAGAGAAGTAAGGCATGGTGCTGAGATGAGAGAGGACTTGCTTCCTCTCATCCTTCTGTTTATACCAGTTCTTATTTCACTTTATGTTTCAATATGCCTCAACCACCAGCAGTTAGAGGTTTCAGAGCAAACCTGCATGGCTTCGCCTTAAACTGTTGCAAGCATGTCACGTGGACATGTGCAGTTTTTCACTTCTACCCCCAATCTGCATTGCTCTGAGAAAAATTGTATTGGTGCAGATGAGGAAAGCTGTAGTAAAGACACAGTTTATAAATTGACACTCACTCCCCTTATATATTAAAAGGGACACGTACGTTCCCTTTAACTACTTATTTTAACTTTTATAAGGCTGTCAAGACTACAAAACTCCTGTATCAAGGCTGCAGTGAAGTTGTTTAATACAGTTTAATCAATTGTATCACAAGACAGGAATATGGATGGAGGATGACTCAACCCTGAAGGTAAAAAGTTAAACTTAAATGAAGCGCAAAAAATGTCTTTTCCTCATATATTACAAATGTAATCATTAAAGTTTCACACTAAACAACAGAACCATTTTCTCATGCTATGAAACAATGCATATTTGGAGCTTAGTTTTATCAGCCTCCTCCATAATTCTTTATGTGTATTTTTCCGTGAAATCAGCATTGGAACTAAGTACTAATATTTTCCAATTTCTGTATTTGACAGCTCTTACCTGACACTTTATGAGCTGGCTGGACAGCATAGTCCTGACAATGGGAACTGTAAAACGGAGGGGGAAATGCTCCTGCTTTCAAATTCTCTCCAGGACTGCCACAGGTTGGTTGCTGCTGCTGTTGTTGCTGATGCTGCTGTAGTTGATTCATTGGTCGGCTCAAGCCCCTCGAATTACAGACAAATTCATCTGATTTACACAATAGGGGAGAAAGAAAAAAGTTAAGCTAGTGCAATAATTAATAGATAATACTAATTCAGAGCAAAGTGATCCTTGCTGTGATGATCACACAGTGTGGACATACCTACAGCTTGTCACAAAAGAAGTCCATAAACAGTGCTAGCTGTACAATTGTGTAATAGAGCTACTATACAAGATATTCTTGCATAAGGAAACACAATGTTGTAGAGAAGTATCAGTTTTAGCTCTGAGATGTCTGCATCTCCGATCAGCATGAAGCCAGCCCATCTCCACTAAGCTGATGTCTGTTACATCCGAAGCAAGGATGTGAACATACATGAAAACATCTACCTGGTATTTATCAAATGTACCTTAAATTATTCAACTCTTGATACAACTTGATCTTTAATTTTAGCTTAATGTATTATTTACAGAGCTTATTTACATTTCCTTTTGAAAGAGCTTAATTTCCTATTCAACCTGTCTTAAAATTGTGTTTCAATACTTAATATTGCAAAACCACTTTCTTTTGTCTTACCAGTAAGAACACTTGTGCTGAGAGATTTCTTTTCTGTAACCAAGGAACAGTTTTCCCCTTTGAGAAATTTCATTCTCTTCCACATTAGGTGAGATGAATTAATGACAGATGGATCTCCCTAGAATGTGAAGAAAAGCAAATCAAATAATCAACACCGATGACCGTGGTAAGTCCAAAGTTATGAAGGGGATATATTTCTTATTACCCCACTCAGCTGTTGTAATGCTTGTTCTTCATAATCCAGCTGCCGCTTCAATTTCAAACTGTTAGCCAGAGCAATTCTTGCTGGGTTTACATCTATGCCTCGTTGCCCAAAAGCATCCAAAGGCCTGTGGAGAAAAGATCTCTGGGTGAGTGAACAGGGAGGCAAATCTATATTGTCTTGTTCATTTCTACAAATTCTTTCATTTAAAGCATTTAAGGTGTCTTTTGATACACAGCAGGGGACAGACCTCAAATGCCAAATGTTTTTATTTCCTTTTGTTAGTCATCCTACAAGCTTTGGAAACGTTTGACCCTTGGGATCAAGGACTAATGAAAGTCTAGCATAAACAGGCTCTAGGGATCTCCAGGCAGACACAAAGATGCTGTGCAAAAGAAAGTCACATGATTTTTAAGGCTAGGATTTTAAGAGCCACACCTGTCCCCTTGCTTTACATACTAAATAGGAACATGTAGGCTGCTGTTTGGGGACAAACCCTCTCTTTAAAGATGCATATTCAGATACTGGTAGCTCTGCCAACAAGAAATCCCAGAAAGCAAACTGCAGGCATACTGCACAGCTTCACATTTTAAAATGGTGACTGCCATTTTATGTACTTCCTGCATGTTTCAACACTTTCAGTGTTGACCCAAGAGCTTCAGAGAAATTAAGCTCTCATAGGAAGAGATGGTTGGTACTCATGATGGTACTCATCTCATACCAGCTATCATAGGAAGCTTCTAGGACTGTGGCCTCTGATCTACATCTCCTCATGTACTGATCAAGTGTGTAAGAAAGTGAACAAGGTAAGGAAGGGCTGTAGAAGAAAAGGCTGTAATTTTAAATCTTAGTTGTAGCATTTCCATAAACCAACCCTAAGTGTATTGTCATCTCTCCTCTATTTTCTGTTGTGCAAAAAATATATGTAAGGTGAGAAAGTACACACTGAGTCGCAGCTTACTGCTGGCCCACTAAAGCCTTTTCAGTACCTCTCTTAAACTGCATAAAGTGAAGGAGGTTGTACAAAATTACTGGGGTAATGCTTACTTGCCCAGCAGAAAGTTCATTTGTGTGTCCTTACGGGCAACGAAAAATTAGCCCACTTCTGCTTCCACCAGACTGACTGCTACTGGGAGAGCACCACACTAACTTCCCCAGAGGCACAGTCTGATACCTAGCAAAACAGCTATTCCAGCTGAGTTGAGAAAAAGAATTATGATCCTTTTCTCATCTCCCCTTCAAACTTTTCTTAGTAAAATAAATAGATATAGCACAAAAACTCTTACCTTTTTTTATATATGGACATGTTTGGAGAATGTATTGGTGGTCCTGAGGGGGAACTTGATAGGGATCCCGTGTATTTATCCATGAGTCTCCATTTAGAAGGGATGTATTCTAATGGGGGATCAGGTGGCCATTGTGTGTTTGGTCTTCCTCCCATCGAAGACAAGGGAGTGCTGGCTTGGTCATGGTACGGTGGCAGTGATGACCTGCTCATATTGTTGAAGAACACCGATGACAGGGACCCACGACCAGGATTCACTTTTTTATTTGATAGCTGTGGACAGTATTTCTCTGGGAGAAACTGATTCTGTGAAGCAGAAGCAAGGGGTTGGAAGATGGTACTCATGCTACTTAGACTCTGCTGGGTATTTTGTGCACTTTCAGAGAGAGGACGGTCTTCTTGGCAGATTGGGCTGAGCTGGAAATCTTCTCCATCCATAGGAATGTAAGGAGCCAAGGTTTCAAGGTCCAGTTCATTGAAGTCAGTCTGCACAAAAATAAAGTTCATAAAAGTTTATAATAGCTGGGGCAGTTAGTGTGATGAGGAATACAAGTAGATGTGAAGCAGAAAAATCACTGGTGCCAAATTTACCCATATGAAACTGGCCAACTCCTGCTTGAATGTGTCTTAATTCTGTGACTACATGCTCACCATGGCATCAGTAGCAAAGACAACAACCTGAAGAGAAAACCCCTCCCAGCCAGGCAGTATTTGCTAAAGCATCTTGCATGCAGTCTGTAACACCAGCGTGATCTGAAGTAGATCTCGTGTTTCAGTATGTTTTGAATAATTTGTCTGCCAAGACTCTACAATATGTGGTGTGCAGGTCAACCACAGGCTTTTTCATGCTAAAATAGAAAATGGAGCTTCCTCAAAATCCAGCTACAGGAAAAAAAAGCATCTAAAAAACGCAAATGTTTTAAAAAAACTCAGTCAGAAGGCACTATTGCACTTAAATCTGTGTATTTTTTTCTCTTGGAAAACTAGTTGTATTTAAATGCATTCCTCTTGGCCTTTGAACAGAGCTGAATAGAGAGGGAAATCAATGTTGGCTCACCAGTCAGCTCATGACAGGTGTACATTTCTAAAGCTCACTTTTCCCACCAAAGCTGCTGATGTGATGGGGCACATGTGAGCGAGCAGATACTGAACCTGACAAAACTGAAGTTTGCAATGTCAAGTCTTGCACTCAGTTTAATCATGATCCACATTTCCCCCCTCTCTGTCCACTCTATTATTGAAACAGCTTTCATTGTTTTTATGTCCAGACTTAGATGGAATTTCTTTAGGACATGGACAACAGCATACCTAAGCCTGCCAATTGCACTGACAAATGGAGGCACCTCCTTTGGGCCTCAGCACCCCAAACTTTCCACAGGATTAATAGAGAAGAGTATAAGATCCGAGCTTATAACTGGCTTAAGCCAGCCAGTTTGTTTACAAAAAAAGTATAAACTCTTAACAAAGGCATTTCAATTAAGTATCTAAAGTTAGATAGGCCAAATCATGCCTACACCTTTTATTCACTAGCTCACTGGATGCAATGTTATAATAGTGGATTAATTCATTTGTAGAGGGAATTTCCACACTTACACCCTGGTTAGAATACAGGAGATGAAGACCAGACTTTGTTTTACATGCAAGAAATTGTCACATCTCTCTGAAAGTCTTCCAAGAGGTAAGACAAGAACAATATATCCAAAATGCCAGTTTGCATTTTGTAGTTAAAGGAGATACGTGCTATGGAGGGACATTCCTTTCTCATTTTAATGTTTTGCAAGCATTAGTTTATTTATATTTTGTTCTAGGAAGGATGTTTACTTGTTACCCTTGTCATTAGGCTAGGTTAAAAGAAACTGTTGCTGCTTGTTTTCCTTATCCAGTCTACAGAAGCTTCCAGATTCTTAAGAGGAAAAAAAAAATGTCAGCAGAGAGCTTTATCAGTGTCACCAGTGACAGCCTAAACCACTTGCGTCAGAGTTAGGGATAGAACTTTACACCCCAGCTTCTGAAAGTGAATGAATTTTAGTGTTGTGCATCAAAGCTTTGATGTATATGTGCAAATGCAGTTTGTGTGTAATATCCCTGTATCTGTCTGTACCACCTACTAGCAGAGGACTGATCTTTACTGCCGTTGGAAGAGACATTAGTTCCTTACCTGGGAAGTGCACTGGCTTTTTGATTCTGTGTCCATGGCAAAAAGTTTTTCAATCACTTCAATCTTTAGATCTTCATCCACAGAACTGTAATAATCTCCTGGGCTGCTTGGCTGCACAGAGATAAGAATTTGCTATAAGCAACAAGACAACCATAGTATTGGTTTAGCATCATTGCTGTTTATACTGTACTGTTCAGTAATGGATCTTCCCTATGAAAAGCAAGTGGCCAGATTGTATACATAGTGTCTTCAGAACCCAAAACTGTCTGCTTCTATCATACGCTTTTCTCCAACACAATACTGGTCACTACAAAACACAGGCACCCAATACAGGAGCCTAAGTTGTCTTCTTGGTTTAAATGGTTTAGGTTTGTTTTGGGAACTCATGAAATGTACACTATTGAATACTTTTGTCAAGAAGGGAGATGCTCAGCAATACCTCAATGACTTTCTTATTGTTGGACATCCTTTAGTAAAGCCTGGCTAAGAGTGGCTCCAGATCTTGGGGCAATGCCCTGAAAACATGTTCATTTTTTCAGTGGGGAATGCAGTGGAGCTGCTCTCAAAAGCCTTGAGCGCTCAGTAAGCTTTCTAAAGACTATAGCTTCTAGTTAACAAACAGAAAGAGGAGGGGGCTGGGGCAGTGGTGCTAGTGACAACATTCTTTTACAATAGCTTTTTGTTTAAAGCTAACTCATGAAAGGTAGCATGTTGGTATGCTTGTCTTATAAGCTACAGTAATTACTGAGGAACAGCTCAAAGAAAAAGAGGATTGCAATGTAAAGGCATGATACAGTTCCCATTTGATGTTTTTGCTTTTGATGTTTAAGATATACACAGTACAGGAGAGATATAGATACACTGATCCTTGTTAATAAGCAATGACAGGACTGCTAAGATGAAAACATCATCTACATATATTGATGGGACCTACATACACAATATAACATGCATTTATTCCTATTTTTAAAGCTCCTCTTACCGTAGAACAGCTACTGTTGCTGCTTGCACTTGGAGTACTGTTGCCAGGTGCAATCTGAGGCATTGTAAAGGATGGTATCGTCAGCGTTTCACCTTGAGCAGTGTGGCTTTTCACTTCCACTGGCCATGCTTTGTTTGGTGTCAATACAGCAGTGGGGAATGCAGGGGCTTCCTCAAACTTCTGTGTCCCTGGATGGAGTTTTAACAATATTAATGAATGCTTTAGCTTGTCTGTGTTATGATATAATTGCAGCTATTCATTAAAAGTAAACACTGCTCCTAGTTGCCATGACAATAAGTTGGCATAGACTTAATGCGTGTTGTTTAGTCAGCAAGAAAGCCTGAATCTGCTCCCATTCACAGAAATTTTCCACTGGTGTGAGCATGTGGGCTCTTATAGACACTACTCCCAGTTTGGGCACACAGCAAACAGACCTTGTCTATTATAAAGTTTCTATAAATGTAGGCTCACACATGGTTCTTTGTTGTACAAAAATTGTTTATACAAATACTAACCAAAATCCAGGGAAATAATGGCATCGCCGGGTGTTGGTGCCAGCTGAGCCAGTTCCTCTGGTTCCTCCTTTAGCTTAGTAAACAAGAAGTCACTCTTTTCTGTTGCGGGGATGCCGCTCTCGTAGGCGGTGTTCATCGTCAGCAGGTGAGGCTTGAAGAGCGATTCCGTCTGGTCCATGGAGAACACAACATCGTTCTTCTCAATTTCACTGACAAGAAAATAGGTTTTAGGCATTTTGCACTCTAAAAAACAAAAAGATGCGAGTAATGTAGGCAGCACGCGCTCTCTAAAGCTGGGGCCCGTACAAGCGTTTTGGCCTCTCTGGGTGGCATGCCAGGCTCCCAGCAGGCGAGGCACGGTTCCAGCGTTGCTGAGCACCACCATCTCGGGTGATGCAGAAACTGTGGTCAGTAGTTCTGTGGGAATACTCAGGGCTTTGTTGCACTGCTTTTTAAAGGGATGTAGTAGAGGCTATAATGACCCAGACTA
>JAVHNF010020128.1:5717-18585 GCA_034783455.1 Micropsitta finschii | reverse complement strand
ACTAGATAATCTTCAAGTCCTTTCCAACCCTAACCATTCTATGATCTTCCTGCACCACCCTATTCTGAATCACCATACGTCCTCCATCACTCCTTCTTCTGCTTCAACTCTTCCATGAAGAAGTTCTACTCACAAAAAAACAATAAAGAGTATAACTAATTTGGCTTCTTGTAACCAGGAACATACAATTCCCCAAAGCAAGTCATGCTTTTAAAGTAATGGGGAACATACGCTTCCCAGTGGTGCCGGTGCCAGCGAGTTGGTATGTGACACAGCCTCCGGAGCTGCCACCTGCACATCTTCCCCCATGCAGAACAGATTTGTTTCCTTATCCTTCCCTCACCTGACACATGTTACCCACAGCAATTGTGGGCAAAGAGCAATTCCCTCTCCTTTCCCCAGCCTCCCTAAGAGGTCACAGGGATGAAGGTGAAAAGTCAATGTCACCTACAATGGCATGTTCCCCTCCCTGCTTTCAATACACCGGTCCCCTCCAAAACACTGCATATGGGTTTCTTTTGTTATGCATGAACCATGAAGGCCAAGACTTAATGTGCTGAAGTAGTTTTGGGGCTTTCTATCAAATTCAGATACGGTTTTCACTTTTGTTTTGTGGATTTTTCCACCACAGGACCATATGGCCACTGTTTCTGTCCACACATCGGCCCCATGATCCCATAGCATCAGCTATGCCACCAAGTTAACAAAGTTGCCTTCATACAAATACTTGCCTTTTTTTCTGACTAAAACACCCTCACTGGTGATCTTTCCCAACACAAAAGCATTGTGCAGCTAAACTAAACCCTCACTTGTATTATTGCATTGTACCACTGATCAGCATTTCTGTATTATGGCTAAAATAATCCTGTAAACCACTCAGCCAGGATAAGTGGGGCAAGGGAACACTTTTAAACCACTCAAGTAATGGCTGAAGCAGGCATTTAACAGAGCAACCTGTTTTCATTGTTTATACCTCACAAACCCTTCTTTATAGGCTCATTGCCTTGCAAAAGCTGTTTTAAGAATACAAGCATATCCTACCTAACCACTGGCAAGTCACAGGCCCCCACACACCAATTATTTTTGGAAGGCAAAATATATGGTGGGTAATGTCTCACACATTCAAACTGAGGGATGCCAGTCTTGCCTGCTCCATATTGAATCTGTTCTGTATGCTCCTGAGGAAAAGCCAAGAGAATCAAGGCCCTTCATGTCAGCCAACTAGCTTCTCTTATGAAGTGTTGAAAGGCAGCCAGCTTATATTTTGCATGTTGCACTGTGACAGACAGACACTACTGAGCTTTCCTAAAGAGATGACAGCTGGGATCCTCATTTTCCGCAAGGATAAATTTCAGCTTCATGTACAAGGGCAGCTCTCCCTTGTACCCAACTTCAGCTTCACACTGAAAGCGGGTGCTTCCATTAGTAAGATCTCACATGGCTGCCATTCGTTAAGGTACTTCCTCAGAAATCCTTAAGTTTCTTTACCTGAATGCTTCAACAATAAGAAATTAATGCCCCCTGGAAGCAGACCTGTCCACACCAGACAAACTGCAAAGAGGACACTCAGATTGCTGCAGAAGCCCTGCAGAGAAGGCACACAGCCCCAGATGATATGAGCCCTGAACTGGAAAAGCACAGTCCCTCATGGAGAGCCAAGCTGTGTCAGCCCTGCCGTGTCGCTGCAGAAAGGCTAGAGTATGTCGAAAAGGTTTTAGGCATCTGACTGGCACATGCTGCTTTTCCTCAGCCTGGATTTACATTCTTGGCATAAACTGCTCCTTCAATGCAATCTGCCTAGCAGCACCGAACTTGATAATAACAGCTGAGTGTTTTGCATTTTTATGTGTCTACTGATGTGTCACATTTTGGAGAGAAATCACATCCCTCTGGGAGGGAAGCAAGAGCCAGGAGGATCTACTGGGAAGAACCCGGAAGGTTTGTGAGGTCTCTCCCTTCTCTGGTCTGGCTGGCTGCTTACAGCTTTATCATAATCTCAATAAAACATGAACCAACCATCCAACCAGAACTATTTAGTCACAGATGTGCTGCTCTGTTGCCTGCTTTTAGAGAAGAGTCTCTGAAATTCCCTTCAAGTTAAAGCCTCCAGAAGAAGCTGTTGTATATCTCCACCATGTGAAACGTTTTCCCTATAAATCAACTCCCACTATTTAAGTCAGGGCATAATATGTCATTCTTTTTAAAATAAGCAGGTGTATCTTTAATGGGATAGCATCAGTTCCTCTAATTCTCATTTATAATTGCTTATGCATGTGAATGCTGCCACACAACACAATCCTCCTCTAGCCTGACATTGAATAGCCCTAACAATTCACAGTTACATTGCCTTTAATAATGAGTTACTACCATATTGTTGCTTTCCTCTCCTCCAGCAGGATTATATAGGATTTGCTTAATACTACAGTATATATAATTAATATTAATAAATATTAGTAAATATTAATATATGCATATATGCATATATGGATTTGTTAATACTTTCACCCTGAAAAGTATTAACAAGAAAAAAAGTCTGTTTTATTGCAGTTACATCAGAGGGCATTTCTAGTTACAGCACACTTGTGGCTATATTCTCAGAGAAGTCCGAAGGTCACTCAAGCTTCACACTTGTAATCTTGCTTCCATCCACAGCTGCTAACACTGCTAGTTTATCCACTGCTAAGCTGACACGGCTGCTTCATTACACTCCTTGAAATCATAAATCTTACTCAGCTCAAGTTTAAAAAACAAAACTTTGAAGGATGAAAAAACCCAACCAAGATCTCAATCCTGTGAGGTTTTGCGTAAGAAGCAGCGTCCGTACAATCCCACTGATAACCCTGCAGACCTCCGTGGTTGCCAGCAGCTCTGAATTTCAGGAAATCAGTTTCATTAGATGGGAAACTTCGTACTACATTCAGAAATGACCTCATAAACTTAAAAAAAACCCAAGCAAACACCAAACCCACAAGTAGTAGACACACAGCCCCTTGCCTGATCCAAGATCCTCCCCCCCCCTTCATTTCACCACTAAATGGAGCAGATAGATAACCAGCAAAGGTTGTTTGCTTTTATTGAGCAAGAGGCTGCAAGCCCATTCCAGAGCTGCAGATGCTCTGGATGCTTTAGCAATCCTTAGATAATCTAGAGTATAAAGTACTTTCCAGCTAACCGCTAACTGCATCCTGGGCCAAACCAACCGTAAAACAGTCCTTGTATAAGCCATGTCATTTCAGACATTCCCTAAGAAAACAAGAACAGAAATCCTGTGTATCCTTCAGTTTGCTGAAACCCCAAAAGCTAATGCTTATGGCTTTAAGTTGCCTCATCTTCTACAAGTGAACTTGAATTCTTCACTCAGCAGGAAGAGGAAATAAGCAGGAGTACCATTTTGCCTAAACTGAGATTTGAGATGGATTAAGTGAGCCACTGAACAGCTGCCATGGTAACAGACTGTACTATCTCCTACTCTTTGCTTACCAGGTCCACGCAGGAGGACATTTGGAAGGACTACTTATTTTTGTCAAAAAGAGAGATACACCTACGGAAAGGAAAAAGTCAGTGGGGTTTACCTGTCATCACAGTAGGTGAATTTCATGTCCATGCTGTGGCGACTCAGGAAGGTCTTGCTGTCCAGGGGGATATCGATGTTTGAAGGATGCTGAATAGGCTCACACATTATTATAAGGCAGGTGAGAAGAGGCTCTTTATACCCACACAGAGTGTGAGGAGGGCAAGTGTTATATACTTTAACTTGTCCAGTGCAGTGCAAAACCTGAAATAATGATTTTTGAATGAGACACAAACTTACAAATGTTATTTCTCTGCATGATAAAATGTCTTTTAAAACCAAAACCACTTATTATAGCCCAAATATGGTACCTTCCATGTGGCAGACTTGAGGTTAACAGTTCTGCCTCTGTTGGTAACAGTGCACTTCATCCTCATGAAGAAGTCACGGTCAGTTGACATCTCTTTGCTTTTCTTCCCAAAGCCTGGACCTGTATAAGGAAAAGAGCAAATAGGCTTTCTCAGTTTTGCTTCTTGATTTCTTCTATTCACAAGCATGAAGGATTCAATAGAAAAAAATGGACTAATTCTCAGATCATTTACCTGCAGAGACCATCAAAGATGCATGGACCATTGAACAGCAGTTTGTAGAGCTCAGACCTAAAACTTTAAGTGGAACTTCAATAGGACTTTGTGCATTTAAACCTATCTTTTAGCTTGCAGCACATAAATCTTTGCAAAGCATTATAAGTGAAAACATTATGCCTGCCTTAACTTGATGAAAGGAAAATACTGAACAAACAGTTCTTGGTGCTATCATTTTTAAGCAATATTTAGCGAAACAAAAGAAATCTGCAAAGCAGTGAGTGACAGTTAATGATTACTCGAGGAATGAAAATTCCCTTTACCATGACTAACATCTCTACTGCTAGCCAGTTACCTCATTTGGTTATTTAGAAAGCAAACAGTGACTTTTGTATTTTCATTATTACCATTTTTCAGGCTCAGATTCTCTCGAATTTCTTCGTGGTCACATGGATGAGTGAAGTCAAAAATGCTGTGTCCAGTTAATTCCACCTGTGCAGAAGTAAGAACTACGCTTAGCTAAATAAAAACAATTGATAATGTTCATCTGTTTTTAAATACCACCTATTCAGATAAAACTGAGTATTCAGTTTAAATGCCACCTTTTCAGATAAAACTGGTCATTAGAACCAGAATGCTCACAGACACAAATCCTGTGATCCTCCCTTTGTTTATCCCATGCTTAACTTCATTTTCTCCCCAGAACAATTCCTTATCTTTGAATTTGCAAGTGCAGTTAACACCACTGTCTGCTTTCAACACAGAAGGAGAAAACCCCCCCATCCACAAAGCAGAAAAGGGGGGTACATAAAAGAACAGCTCCATCCCCACATCTCAGGGTCTAACGCTGAATAACTCCCATTCTGCTCCCCATGGTAATATCTAGGAAGGTAAGCTTGCAGTTGCCAAAGACAGTACGACTTTGATAGAAAGGGAGAGGGACACCCCCCCCACTGTTGTCTGGTGTACACGGCACCTGCTGAGAAATGAGACATTCTATTTCCAGTCTTTTTTGCAATGAGACACAGCTGGTTTTCTGCATTTAGGCATAGGGCTCGTTTCTAGGAATTGTGTTACAAAGACAGGAAAGTGTTACGGAACAAGTTACCTGGGTAAGACCCATGTATTTGTTGACATTCTCTGACAAAAAGATCATGTCTCCATCCTGTGTCACCACGGCAATAAATCCCTCCAAAGCTTTCAGGTACAACTTGTCCATCTGCTGGTCTGCCTCTAATTCATTCTCGTTGTCAGCACATACTGAGGAGAAAAAAAAACAAACATGTAAAGTCTTCAGCCCCATAGCCAGCCTTTTTCAACACAAACACATCCAGGTACAAGGCAAACAAGACAAGACAACCCCCTTCTGAACACCATACAAAAGGGATGCCTTTATCACTAGCAAGGCAGAAGATACCTTTCTGAACTTTCTGGCAAATGCAATAGACCCTCTATTCACCTTTAGTGTCTTTCTGCAAGACATGTTTTCAGTACATAACACCTAGATACCTAGACACTGAAGCACATTGTCTTTCGTGCACGTTCTTTTGGCCATATGCACGTTCATCATTTCCCTTCATGTTCCTTGTTGAAATACTTGTTTTGGAAGAAGTCTAGAACAAGGAATGGGGTATTGCTTTGTAAGACATTATTAGAAGTGGTTTGGGTTTGGCATTTTTCGGGGTAGGGCAGAGGCCGAGCCAAACAAATGCAGTTCTTCCTTTGAAGTATTAGTGAATTATGATTAAAAGGTGAGTTCAATCTAGAAACCTCCTGCAGTTCCATCTGCTAGCACCTAAGGATGGGCAGTGAGTAAATGCAGAGGGATGAGCACTTACAGTGCAGAACTCACCAAGCCACTGTTTTGAAAAGATGAATGGTTACAGAAATGATGCTGGCTGCTGCTGCATCCTCATCCTGCATCTCAACATTCCTCCCCAGCAGCAGCCCATTTCCCATCGTGCCAACAAGGGAAGAAATGGACTCGGCCCCAGAGCCACTGGGAATACTTGGTTTACCACCTTTTGCTTCTCAATGCGACTGTTTGGGAGCAGGGAAGAGAAGATGCTCTCTGGGGATGGCCACCACAGGCTGGGGATTTATCATTTTGTGTTCCTGCACTGCAATTCTAACTACAAACGCAACAGCCAGTTCCTCCCCAGTACAAAGCAACTGACTTCAGGAAATTACATCAGGGCTAGCATTTAAAATACAGAAAATACACAATAATATATTTGAATAGTACGCACTTTGGCCATAATGACATTTAGGGAAGGAGGTAAAAAAAAAAAGGTAAGTGACCATCTGCTCCCAAGCTTGTTTCTGCTGTGTAAAGAATGTCAAGGGTCTTTTTTTACTTTTCCGGAAGCAAACAAATGGTTTATTCAGCAGGGATCATGGCTGTAGCCCAAGACAATCGGCCAAGTGTGGGTTCAGAGAAAAAAATGACTTTTCAGCTCTAACCCCAGACCCTCCTTTCCATTTTTTTCCCCCAGCTCATTAAGCTCGCATTAACAAAACACGACCATTCAAAGGCAGGAAGGCTATTCAAAGCATTTGTATTCTTAAATGCCTCCAACAGTGAAAGACAAACACTTTACTTGTATTATCAGATGATAAAGTTTGCTTTTCCCTGTATATAAATTATATTACTTATACAAATACATGCAGAGGACATAGGATCACTCAGGGTTGCAGGTTCAAACCCTTAATGTCCTAGCTGAGCACAGCACTTAAGATATAGCCAGCTTTAAAGCGTGGGGTTATAGGGCTCTGTGGGATCAGAATTCAACTTGTTTTCATTAAGATTACCTTTGTCCAGCTGGAGGTATATATAATGTGGACTGGGAGGAGGGAGGGAAGAGGGTTTGTGCTGCTGTGCACCCCTCTCAGATAACCTCAAAGAACATCCAAGGTGCTTTGCAGACACCTTCCGGCTTCACTGGTAACCCCACTGCATCCCCTCCTTCCCCCTTCAGCATCCCCATGCGCATCAGGCAATGGGAGCTGGCAGATAAGGTTTCTTGTAGTACTTCGTAGAGCATGCTCTATTATTACAGAGCAGCTGCAATGAGGAAACTGTAGGCATGATCAGGTACATAAAGGTAGAAGACAAGTACCTCCAGCGACCACCGTGCTGCTGCTGCCCATCCATTCCCTGCCTGTCCCTCATCAGCATCTCCCCACAGCCTACCTAGGGATGCTCAAGCACTGGGGCATGCACCAAAAGTGCTCACAGCTTCTGCTGCATTCAGGTTCTTTGTGGTGGTTGCAAACACTCAGTCCCATAAGGTGTCATCTGTGTTAAACCCCTTAAAGCATATTAGCTACCTGAAGATCTTTAGTCCACAGCATAGAACTATGCTGGGCATCACCATGGCAGCCGTAGTACGCCCTGTGTCAGGTAACTTATTTATTATTTATATTACTATAATTATACTAAGAATCTCTTACATGGCTGCAGTTACAGCATCATAGCTTGTCCCCCTTCTCCTGTGAAAATCATTAGCTACTAATACGTAGAGGATATACGCACATTAGGAGACTGATACATCAGTCATTGCCACTAGTAAAAACCTAGTTTGCTTTAGGAAGAACCTATTTCACAGAAGAAGAACAAATAAAGGCATAAAAACCAAATGCAGGCTGCTCCTGAAAATCCCTACTGTCTTTCACTTTCTTCATTAATTCACCTTGGAGCTGGACTGCAGCACTAGCACAAGAAAATCTGGCTTCAAATGGAAAACATTTGAGAAAGCTGGGACCAAACGGAAGCAGGTTGGGATGAGGAGGCAGGGACAGAACTTTAGTCTCTCAGTAGGTCTGAGGCCAGATAACAGCATCCCATGTAGACTGCCTGGAATTTTCCAGGTCTTAAAGAAAGGTAACTGTAGATTCCATTTACCCTCATTTTTACTTTTCGCTTCTGTCAGCACCGCTTTGCCAAATAGGTGCTGACTAAATTCTGAAATAAAGATGTGTTTCTTCCTTTTTAACCCTTCAACTTTTCCCATCTCCCCTCTATTAATAGGAATATCTCAGTGCAGGCACCACAACAGCATAGCAGGGATACCGGACTGCAAATATGCCAGTTTAACTCTAAATTAATAGCACATTCGGCAGAATGAAGTGCTGTGATATTATTGTTCATATTATAGTTACATTTATGGATCCTGTCCAAGGCTGTGATCATGTAGTACTGGGAAGCCTATAAAGGAGGAAGAATCTCTGCCCAGGTGAGCTCTGGAGATGTTGAAACACGTCAGAGAACCTCCGACAACCGCATTGGCCTCCCTGGGGCGACTGTCAGAGCTACAGCAGAACCAAGAACAGAGCAACTGTGTCCATGCTGCAGTCTGATGGGTCATCCGCTGTTCATATTGCCCCAAGGCAGCATTTCTTAAGTCTGCATCAAACTCTGATACAGCATTTTTCAGTCCCTGTCTCTGCCTGTATTAAATTTTGGTACTTTTTGGTAAACTCCACTTTGAGAAGTTTTCTAACCCCCAAAGTGGAATTTATTCAGCAACCAGAAACTTTGAACTGCAATGGCAAATGCTAATGGCAGTGTTTATGATAACCTTTTATGCTAAAAATAGCTCTTGTAAACAAGCTTTGATTAATTCCCACTGTCAGGATGTGCACTGTTCCCAAGTTTAAGAACACTTTTTCCGTAGATGCTTGCTCATTTCCTTCAGTCCAACCTCTTGGAACAAGCCTGAAGGCTCAAAACTCAGGGTCTCCTATCTGCTCAGGTATAAACAGCCTCTAGCAAACAGCTTATACTCCCCTCAACACCTTTGATCTGACTCAAAGGGGCCTTTTCTGGTCCGTCCAGAGGTAAAGAGTGATAAAAAAGGTTTCTACTGGAGGTCACATCATCTCCTCTGCAGCATACTCATAGCATTGCCTCTCATCCTGGATCCTACAAATACCAGAAAGTTCCTTATGTTTTGTGCATAAAAGACACCAGGCTATAGCTGCCGTTCCAGAGAGGGCTGTAAACACTGCCTGATGCCAGCAGGCAAAAGTTAGGGAATATCTCACAGCAGCTCCATCCTGCCCCAGAGAGAGCAACCTTGAGCCAGGCTTGTCTTTTCCTGGTTCCTTGTTTTCCATCAAAGGAAAGCGACTGATTTTTTTTTTTCCTTTCTCTTCTTGTCTTGACAGGGCAGCACATCCTGTTCAAGGGGATATTTTCAATGTGTTCAATAAAAGCTTTCAGTTTTGATACATCAAGAAAAAGCTACTCTTAAACTTGAAGCTTCCTGAAGAGCTCTTATCTCCAAGTGCACAAGCAACTTTGATAAAGAAAACACTTATGTTAGTGTTGTTTTAATTGCAGAGTTAAATCTAGCCAAATCATTCAGATGCTGCTCCCGGGAAGCTGCTGAGTCCTACAGCCATCAGTATTGAACGGCAACGACACAGCACCCCATCAGACCAGGCTTCCAGAGCCCTGTGGGACCTTCTGGCACAGCTTCCCAGAAAAGGGACATCACTTTAAGCAGCCAAAGCACTCAGTACCCGGCTCCACTCCCGTTCCTGGCAGCATGGTTGGCACAAAGCTATTTTTCCAATTTAATAAAAGCAAACAAGTAGCCATGCTATTTTTAAAGCACTGTTTTATGCCACAATGGTCTGAGATTAGATGCGGCTTGTCCAGACATTCAAAAACAATGCCCACAACACTTCTCTCCCTATAGCTTGTCCTCTCCCTTAAAAGCCTGCAGAAAAGCTATTTTTTCCCTTATGCTCCCTGCTGGCTTTCCGGCTCTGTTGTCTCCCTCCCTTGAAACAACTTCACAGTGGCTTCCTCATGGCCTCCCTTCTCCCAAACAACTTCCCGTCTGCTTCCTTGTTCCCTCCCCATTTCTGCTGCTGTCTGCCTGCACAGGAGCAACTCCCATCCAGTTTCCCTTGCTGGACCTCTGTGCAGAAAAGGCACCCTGGTGACCACACAATTGGGATGGGATGGAAGAGAGCTGATAAAATTATGTTTGCCTGATTAGCTTGACTAAAAAAGTCTGCAGTGCTGGCACACAGGAACTCACTGGTACCAAAGCGTTCTGGTTCCTGTAATGCCTTCAGCATCAATGTGGTCCAAAGGAACACTTCAGATTATGGGCACCACATGCTAATGCCTATACAGGCTTAGTAAAGTGGATTCTCTTCCTTGTATCCAGACAAAAAGAGACTGAGGCAGCCTTAACAACCATCATGATGTTAGCTGTTAAACAAGACAGCCATTTTTCAGCAAAAGACAGTTGTTCCTCTCTTCCCATCTATTAATCCCCAAAAAAAGTCAGGCTAATTTACCAGCTAGACTACAGACTAACAGGCAACAAGTACTGCTATCAGTTTTTCTGACTATACTAAAGGACAGAAGATCCAAAAGGTCCACTAATGATAAGCATCAAACTGCCTATTTTCAGCATCAACTTTATGGGATCAAAACCTTTCCTTGAAACAAAGATCAGTTCTAAATTTATCCTGAACATTTGAATGTCATGATGGCAAAAATGTATTATGCCAACAGAATTAGAGGACATCTTGAAAAATATTTAAGATGAGCATAATTAAACAATATTTCTACTTCGCATTCCAATTGTACCATGTACTGTTCTGTGCACAACATGGAAACAGTATTATAAAGCTATTGTTTCAGTTTGCTTCCTGTGATAGTAATCTCAATCAGGCCGTCAGACGAACAGCCTGCATTTCTAAATGTTAAAGGCTTCCTCTCCAACATTCCCACACAGAATTGCCTACTGTGAAAATCAAAGGGAAATGTGTTACTAAGTAAAGCAACAACTTTTATAAAGCAAAACCTGGTATTTTTTACCCTTTTGAACTCTGAGACATACAACCAGCTATTTCCTATTATGATAGAATACAAGGGCCAAGCTCGGGCCCTGCAATGCCTGCAGGCGATGTGCACCCTTGCAATCCTGAAGCTGAGATTTTCGGAGGCACGTAGCAGGAGAGCTCTCAATGAAGGCTCGGATTCACAGGCTCTGCCATTCACCTGCTGGAAGAATGCGGGCATAGATTTCCCCAGGTCTTGGCTTCCCGACAGATAAATAATCATTATGCAGACACAGCCAGTAAAACAGCCCGAGCTACACAAGTGAAAAGCCCTATTCCAAGTCATGGAATAATAGGAAGGGGCATGAGACACTCAATGCCGGCGGACTGAGGCTGGCACGCTGCCTATGGCCATCTCTGAAATCCCATCTGGAGCATCAGCTTGCAGACAGATGAGGATGCAGTCCCGGGAAAGGCCTTGCCCTCTCCACACCAGGCAAAACTGCCATGAAACGAAGAGATGTGCTCACATTTGAGAATCATGGCCAAACAGTGATATATAATAAAATCTGGTTTACCAGTAAGTTTTGATAGAGTAAATAATACATGAGGAAAGTGCTAATCGAAGAGTAACTTTTTTCTCTACTGCCCTTCTAAGCATTTTCCAAGCTGTACTGCAAGCTTATTCAATAACGTTGTATATATACACATAACAAATGGGTAGATATTATTTTAATGTCCTAACTAATGACAGGATAAATACTCCCACTTAACTCCAGTTTACACCAAGTATGTAGCCCAAATAAACCAAAACCATTTCCATGAAGACAACATAAAGCAAAGAGGGGGTCTGCAGGCTGGGGCAGACATTTGCTTCTCATGCACATTGCAATCCTCCACCTCCCCATTTCAGTTCACCTGTCAGAAATGACACAGTAACCCCATGCTCCTCACCAGTCTAGTGGTCAGATTGTAGTCTACTAAACATGCAAGCGGAATGTGAGGCAGCTTTGCTTGGGGCTTAGAAAGGGTCCAGAGCAAAATCAGGAACAGCATGGACAGGCATCACACAAGCAGAGCTCCCATATTGCTCCACACTCTTGTCAAAATGTATGGGCAGCAAAACCACTTCATTTGTGAGACTAAAACTGTATCAAAAACCTATCCCCTCAAATTAAATCAGATGGCCTTGTAGTGAAAGCCAGTGTCCTTAAAGACCAACATTATTCAGAAGCCCACAATCAGAGATATGGAATCTAATTTAAATGAGAAGGACCTAAATAGCAGATGAGGTTTTCTGGCTTGAGTTCTTTCATCTCTGTGTGCTCTCATGAGCAAATAATACCAAAATCATCCAGAAAAAACAATCTCTTTAAAGTATCTTAAGCTCAATTCCTCAGAATAAAAGCACTGAAGATTTTGAAACCCTTATCTATATCTCCATGCACCCGTGGACAAGTCTGCATTTGTCTAACTCCACAACTTTTAATGAGAGGACTTATTCCACATTAATATTTAAACTGAGGAAGTGCATCATATTTACATCTAAGGAAATAACTTTTGGTGGTACTTCCAAAAAATGTAAATCAGCTACATGAATCACATTGTTTTTCAATCACTGTCACAGAAAAATCATATAACTATGTGCATGTATGAATATTATATACATATATTGAGTTGTCATTACTATCAAATGATATGAGCCTAAGCCTTAACACTGCAGAAGCACTAAAACAAATGTTCTATTTGTAGGTATTTTTCCTGAGAAATATACATGTAGATGAAAAGTTCACTTTAATCTTGGCAGTTTGCAGGTCAGCAATTATATTTTCCCAATGATGACAGCATCAAACTATTATATGTATATATATATACACACATTTATATATATATATATATATTTTTTTTTTTTTTACAGCCCTTTAGAGGTTTGTTTTTCCTATGCTTTGTCAGTGTCTAATTCATA
>JAVHNF010020125.1:0-19247 GCA_034783455.1 Micropsitta finschii | reverse complement strand
TTTGTTTATTTAAGTCATGCACCATCACCAACATTACTCATTTGACTCCCATTCTGCCCCTGACTGCATTGTTTTAAGGCTTATCAGCAATTCTATTTCTGTATTATTGGCCTTTTTTTTTAACTTATGTCTATAACGGCACATAAAGAACCTGGAGGGAGGGAAGAGTTAAGACCTTGATTCCAAGGTCTGCCAAAATCATTAATAATCCTGCAAAAAACAACTGTCCCTAGGGACACAATTTTAATCCCAAGAAATACAAGCAGCGTAATTTTAAGACTTCACTAACAATGGACTACTAAAACTTACAAGCTGCAGGATCTGCAAAGCCTTTATTCAGCAATTCTGCAGCAACAGGGTTTACCTTATTCTACCTTCTGACCCACTCCTATCCCAGTTGTATTTGAGAAAGCAACCAGTACAATTCCCACCCAAACCTGCACAGTTTGATAAAGGAAGCAATTTGTGAGAGATTTATCAAGCAAACATTCAGCATCTTGGACTCCATAAACATATCCTTCCCAGTCCACTACAAGCTACTGGCTCTTTTGCTGCTCTTCTAGAAGAGAAAATGCTCTCCCGCTGCAGTGACCATCTTGCCTGCTGCTTTCTGGTGCTTTCAGATTTTCAGCATCCCCAGAAGAGAGAATAAACAAGCTACACATCACCCTACGCACTGACGCAGTTACTGTTTTACAGGGCTAGTCCACTCTAAAACAAGAAATCTGGAGTAAGTGGAGCAAATAGAATAGACTTCACTGGTTTATTTCTGTAACTTGTGTCCACACCACAGAGAGCAACTGCTGATGGCAAAGGGAGGAGGTGGGATGGGGAGCAGGGCTAGGGATATGACCCAAATACAAGTAACACACTTCCATAGAACAGGTGAGTCCAAAGTGGTTACTCTGGTTTTGATCTTCATTTGCAAAGGAATGCTAACCCAGCAGCTCTTCAAGTGTTGTTTTCTTCAGCTGCATCAATAGAATAGGTTTTTGCCAGAACAACTCAGTTTGAGCTGAACCAAAAATAATCTGTATTTACTGTATAATGCATGTGAATTTTTTTTTGCTATATGTATATAGAATACAAAATCATCAACAGAACTACTCATATGCAGACTGCAGTAGAGAGACTTGCAGCTTGAACTCACAGAGCACTTCGCAGGAGGCAACAGAGGACATCCTATTCCCACTATCTATTCTCATTTAAATATCATCTCAAGGCAGCTATTAACAAGAAAATCATGCCTGGGACATAGCTGCTCCCAGCTCCACAGTTATTACTAGAGGAATCCAGTGCAACAGAAGGCATTAGGTTTTCTTCTCCACAAATCACTTCCTATTTAGAAACTACTTCTGCCTATTCCTGAACCTTTGGAATCTAAAGCACTGTAGCAATGCAAACAAACTCTTCACAAATTACAAGCTTCCAGTATCAGCGCAAAGACTACAGTGTCTCAGGGAAAGGTACAATTGCAGTCATGCAGCATCACTATTTAGCAAAGTTGATTACAGCAGTTACGCAAAAATGCATCTCGATTGCTATCTGCTCTAAATATGGAGCATACTGGAAAATACAGTCTCCACTGGCCACTTGTGGTATTAAAAAAAGCAGATGGCAACAGTAACCTTCTTTATGCAAATCAATCAGAACCCTCAGATTCCTAGCAAATAGCCAGAGCTCTCAGACAAAGTCTGAAGGTTTCCCAGAGGCAAAAAAAAATGAGAAATAACCAAATCAGGTTTTGGACAGGTAATAATATGCTCTAGTACAGTATGAGGTCTAACAGAAAAAAATCCAGAATTAGTTAAAGCAGAATCATAATCTAAATTAGGACATTAGTAATTAGGTTAAGCTAATAGCAAAAACCATCATGCAAGTGTTATGAAGAGGCCGGAGAGGCCTTCAGGGGCTGTGGAAGACACTGGAATGGCATAAAGTTAGCTAACTGTAATTAGTGATTATGAAGAAAAACTGTCTTCCAGATTGACCCATTTAAAATAAATAGAAGTTCTTCAAAAAGATATGCACAAATTTAATGCATGCAAGACTGAATTTGACAGAAAAGATTCTTAAATGGCTTTATACACAGAAGCAGCAAAGGTAGCAAACACCTATTTTGCATCCAATGACTAAACTGTAAAGCATATTTAATCTGTGGCACAGATTAAAGCTTTCTCCTTAAGGTTTATAGAGAACTGCATGACCGCATAAAGACAGAAGCTATAAATGCTTTAAGTTACCAACTTATCTAGTAAAAATAAAACCCAAAAGTGAAAAGTCAAAAGACCATGCCAAGTGGGATACAGTTCAGAACGACTACAGCTTCCCCAATAGGTGGCAAAATAAATATATGGATAGTGAAAGAAACCACAGAGAAATGTCATTTTTATCTTTCATTTTATCTGTCATTTATCTTTTATCTTAGCACACAAAAAAATCATATTTGATGATTTTTCAGAAGACTGAGACTTCCTAGCAAGCTTCAGCACCTAAACAATGTACCAAACCAACACTGCCTCGAGAAAGAGCTAAGCAAATACCTCTGATTTTCCTCAACCTCTAGTATTCATCCAACACAGCCACTTCAAAAAAAACATTCTCTTTACTCCACTCCTCTTGAATCTGCACACTTCAGTTCATCCCTCGAATAATCTCTTCCAATGGACATGAACAGCTATATCTATTTTTATCTCACTCGGCAACGTCCAGCCTTTGTAGCAACCTTGACCTGCCATCCACCTATTTCTCCTAATTTCATTCTACTCCCTAATCTACAAATGCTCTTCCTGGGCCAGTCCATATGGTCATTACATTACAGTGCTATCTCCACTACTGGGTCAGACCAGCAGTCCGTCTCTTCCTGGGCCAGTCCATATGGTCATTACATTACAGTGCTATCTCCACTACTGGGTCAGACCAGAGGTCCGTCTCACCCAGTATTGTCTGACAGAGGTGACACAAAATACTACTGAGAGAGCACAAAGCAACCACAATAGATACCTGACTCCCTCTTCTTTGTTACAGGACACCAACTAGAAAAATTTGTCATTGACTTGATCCATTCCCCTCTAACAGAGAATTCCAAAGTATGCTGTGAACACATTTTAAACAGGCTTACTTGTAGAATGGACTGCTAATTAAAAATTGTCTATCAGATATTGCATTGTTAAGATATTATATATGGAAATGCCTGGTTCAGCCTTGCTTTTTTATATTTATTTTAGGTTTATGCAGAGCTACTAATGGCAGTACAGGATGCCAACACTCCTGGAAAACACAGAGTGCATGTCATTCACAGGCTTTCACAGGCACTTAAAACTTCACATTAGCCATGAGAACCTATAAAAATTGACCAGTTAGAGGAAGAGTGAGAAAACCTGAATGTTTTCTCTTGGCCTTAAGGTTCTGCCCTCAATATATTGCCATCCTATACTGTGTCTTAAGTTGCAGTCAGAAATGAGCTGGTATCACAGCCAAGTTAAATCAGCTCCTCTTCAGATGCTAGACAACCTTCTTCTAAATTGTCAGCATGCCTAATTCAAGACTGCTATCACCACCTCACTTGCTACATTCCATGACTTTCTCATCTGACAACAAATTTTCCCTAAATTCCTATGCTTACTATGCAGGATGGTATTTCCATTAACTACAAAGTTGCATCAATACCTGAGAAAAACCCACTATGCCTCACTTCAATGCTAAATGTATTCAGACCTACTCAGAATAAATTGTAACAAGACAAAGGTCTGTAATTCTGAACTGAAGGATGACTCCCATTTCTCAAGAATTTTGAGCTAGGTAAAGTCTCACTAAATGAGGCTGAGAGATGTCTTTCACCAGCTAAATATACCAAAATCAGCTTTTACTGTTATCAGATCCCAAATTATGGGTCCATGAAGTTGACTCGGAATCAACGAGCCTAAATCAGTTCATCAAACTGAGCACAAGCCTCCCATTGTGAAAGGGCCAGAAAGAAGTAAGTTTTCATCCATTTTAGAAAAAGAACATTGAGACTTGAGATTTGGAAGCATTACAGATCTTTTGCTGAATTCCACTCATTCACCAAGAGTAAAACCATGCATGACCACCAAGACAGCTGACTGTCCAAGTTACTGTCATTTTAAGAAAACCTACAAGTTTGACCCAGCTAAAGCCACAGACTTCCCTTATCACAGTAAACGGACAGAAGCGACTGAACTGGGATAACTTTAGCCAAAGGTGTGCTTACTGGGAACCTATTAGGGAAGACTGCCTACTTTAAGAAACACACAATATTTAGTTATGTTCTAGAAAGCATTTGGTTACTTTCACTTGTCAACAGTGTTGGTAAGTTTATATAGAAAATAAATCCTAGCATTCTCTAAAAAACATACTGCAAGGTTCATCGCTATGAGGACATCTACAGTGCATTTCTACTACTGTAATACATTTAATTCTATCACCATTAGCCTCGGGGCTTTTCTGTATGAAGAGACATGCGAAAAAGTGAACAGAGATGAAAAAAGGGAAATTTCTACTTCATAAAATCCACTGTAGTAATGTTTCAGTAGCATTCATACCAAATTAGAAACCTATTTTAGCAGCAGGTGATGCTATTAGCTTTCAATATGAATAATGATAGAGTTCATAGTGCAGAAACCATAGCAATGGAGATGTAACAAAAAGAGCAAGAGGGCACATGAGCAGAGAGCAAATAAGTGGCAGTCCTGACATTTATCTCAGATTTCTTCTATAAAGCAAGCCAAGTGAGCTGGAGGAAGAAGGTTACTTAAAAGGAAGAAACAAAGAAAGTAAACAGTAAGAATTTAAAAAAAGTTACATTGACTTTTGTCTGTGATTTCAGAAAAATCTGGCAGAAGTGGGAAAGGTGACAAATGAAGCTTATAAAGTAATTTTAGTCTCCGCTCCTTAGATCCTGTTATTTCTCCTCCAAAGGTGATAAAAGCCTAATATTTCTTTCTCATTTGCACTTTGTCACTAGGTGACTCTTGCTGAGGACCTCATAATCCACAAGCAGAATCAGAAGCAACAGAACATTCACCTCACCAGAGAGAAAGCATTAAAAAGAAAAAAGTCTCTGCAATACAGACTGAGGAAAAAGCCCAAACAAACAAAAAAGCCCAAATAACTGAATGATATTACAGCCACTAGAACAATTAGAAGTGCTAAAGCTTTTTCAAATAAAATGGCTTAGAGCAAGGCCTGGCATTTCTTTAGAGAAGTGCAGAAAGTCTAACCTACCTGTTGTCTCTATACACTAGTTGACTTGAGACCTGAGTAAATTCGGGCACGAAGTGACCAAACTGAATTATACCACCACCGCCACAAAGACAGCAGTTGTACAGTCATCTATTTGAAGCATAGCAGAACTTTGCCAGAATATCTATTTCCCACCAGAAGCCTAATAATGCAGCACAGATAACCACTGTACATACAACATTCATTATGAGCAGAACACTTGCCAGTGAGAGCCATTTACCTACCGACAGACAAGGATATCCAGTGACCTAAGTTTTATATATAAACAAGAAACTTACAATAACTTGGTAACAAGACAACACTGACATATGATACAAGACAAGCCTGTTTAGAACAGAGTAGAGCAGAAGCTCCATCCAGAATTTTAATCCAGCAAGGATTTTCTCCTGTATTTCCAATGCAGGCTGCATAACCTTCAGAACAGAATTTCTTCTCTACACCTGAAAACTTCAGATCCTGAAAATCTTGACATAACCAGCACAGTACTGTAACTAACTTATATGTTTTAAAGTTTTGCCACTTGCCAAATAATTTCTACTACTCTATCTGAAAGTTTCTTCATTAGTTGCAGATCAACTTGGGTTTTCTTGTACCAAGAAAAAAAAAAATAGCTGTCTTAAGTTAGTAACAGATCTCACTGTAAATAATTAATATTTCCATTCTATCATCTTCTACCAGGAGATTTTTTTATTTTAATAAACTAAGATGGCCAGGAAGAGGGAGCAGATATGAGGTAATGAACAGAAATAGACCTGATTTGTATACAAAGGAAATGCAAGGACTTACTGCTGCCCAAAGTCAATTCCAAGTATAATTCACAATGCATCAGCAATAGATACCAACATTATAGCTTATTGTCAGAAAAATAACAAAACAGATTAATACTTGAACAAGAATGTGCTTGCAAAGTTTTTGACAGAATAATACACTTCATTAAAGTTAGTATTTTCCTCTTTAATTTTATATATACACAAAGCCATACCTAACAGGGGGCTGAAAACTAGGTTCTCAGAGAATACCGACCAAAACAAAGCAGATCAATTTGAATATTTCTAAGAGCAGAATTTCCAAAGACAGCAAATGAGACAAACCCCAAGGTTTTGGTACATGCTACAAAGGAACTCACTAAGCACTCTGTTATACTGGTGGACAGAAAAAGTGTTATAGGTGCTTCTCAGCTCCAAGATCCAACACTGCTGAACTGAACAAGCTATTTACTCAAGTAATCAGAACTACAGAACCTGAAATTCTTTAATAAGCAGCAAGTCAATTACTTTGCACTTCATGTTTTGACCTTCTGAGACTTTCACGTACAGATCATGGCCATCTCTTAAACACTTAGAGATGAGGAACATCAGGACAGATGACTGTACAGCAAACATTCTTTTGACTCTCCATCACACAGAGAAATTCAGCATCAACTCCATCTTGGACAAAAAGCTTGGAAAGCATAAGTAAGAGCAACACATTCGCTCAAGAAATAAAGATTTAGGTCAGCTAACCTCCCTTTTTAAAAAATAAACTCTGCGGTTTGAAGGTGGCTATGCTACGAAGAACAGGTATGTAAAAACACCTTTTGACACTGATTAGTCCAGCCCTACTTCCACTGTGGTCTAAAGACATCTCACCTTAGTGAGCAAAAAATCCCCCAAATGCTGTACATTTCTTCTTTCAATGTACAAGAAGAAAGCTGGCTGATTTCTGCTAACATTGCTGGGGTAGTGCACTTATGAGTCACCAGAGTGAAACCCAACAGGAGGGGATATATTGGGCCTAACCCCATTTTCACACCCCGACTGAACCTGTACACATGAGTAAACTCATTCTGAAACCTACTGGGAAATAATGTACCAGAAAAGCCATAGCCAAGATCACTTCATCACATAAAAGGCAAATCTTCTCTGCATACATGCACAGAAAAAAAGTACACTGCTGCTAACCAACACTTTACATGACTAACCTGTGATCTGTGTGACTTTAGAGGTATTAGCAAAATGAAGAGGTCACAGCTAACGACTGAGCAGAGGCAGAAGTCAATGACAGATGGATTAGTACTGCTTTGTAGGAAGGCCTCATATCCCAGAAAGCCATATTAAAAAGTCAGCTTAAAAGTTTTCACACAAAAAAAAAAAAAAAATAAAAAAATCCAGAAAAAATATGCTTTCTGGAACAAAAACTATTGGTTTTTTGGATGGTTTAATTTTAAGCATCCCAGTTTTATTAAAACCACAAAACCACATAATATCAAGATACCTTCTCTTTCCAAATTAAGTCACTCATAGTTGATATGTTTTCCCAGCATTCAAGAGAAACCAAGGGACCGACTTTGATATTGATCAAAACTTCAATATTGTTCTCACATAATCCAGGTAAAGTATCCCTATCACCAAACTATTTGTTGTTTCATGATTGCTATTAACTGACTACTTCTGCTCTGATCAAAATAACGCAGTGCTGGACATGAACTTTAGACTCACACATCTCAGGCAGGTGTGCTGGAACAGTCGAGGAGTCTTCTCAAATAGGTCAGGGATGTTATTTCACTTGCAGAAAAAGTGAAAACAGTTTCAAAAACTTCCAGGGCCAGAAAGTCTCCTGTACTTTTGTTTGGGAAATTAAGATCCACAGGTCAAGTCCTCCAGACCTCTTAAATCTAAACCCCAGGATTCTATGTAACAAGCTGAATTTTTGTTCCTCTCTTGCCCAAGATGGAGCAGAAAGGGAATCCCAGAATCAAGGAGCTTTCACATTTTTAATTACTCTGCTGAACTTCCTTCCACTGCTGCCATAAAACACCCCTCCAGTACACCACTCGAAAGACCATGCTAGAAACAAAGTAAAATTTGACATGCTCATGAACAATTTCCCCTCACAGAAGTGTCCTAAATTGTAAACTATTTACCAGAATCTCCTTTTGAACCTCAGATCCAAGTATCTGAGGGTTTTTTCAAGGACAATTGTCAAGTGGACTCTAGGTAACTTAAATCACTTCCTCATACTTGAAGCATCCAGGAAACCTCTGATGTGCACTTCAGTTTTGCCATTACTGCAGCCCTTCTGCACTGAGACTTTTCTCCGAACTATTTAGAGAATTACTTTCTGCTAATATGAAAATATTCAAAAAAATAAACATTTATCATAGCCCAAGAAGATAACATCAAAAGCATTAAACATACACAGCACGCAAGTATTTAGTGACCACTGAAAGTTGCATATAGCAAAAACTACTACCAACAAAATAGCTGAAATGCAAAGAGTGATTAAAAAACAGTATGCCTTTTGTGTCAGCTTTCCCTGTTACTGAGCTTTACACTATTACATGCTCTCACTTCCTGGTTTGTCAGGAACCACAAGGTTTTAAAGTCAAAGGTGCTCACTAAAAGGAAGAAGGAGGAACCATGAGTATTTTTAGAGATGTTTTGAGATCTTTGATAATAGCAGAGTTCCTTTGGAAGGTTTTCTTTGTAAACAGTTTATCTCCTAATGTCTGGTGTCCTACAGTAAGCAAACATCAACAACTAGCCTGTTTTAAGTGTGGCCCAAGAAGCTCAACGGTATATATTATGCTTGCAACTTCAACTGTAAAAGTTGTATCTTCATTTTTCAGTGAGATTTAGTCATGAAGTATTAAATGCATCCATACAGTATTAAAAAACATCACCTAATTCATTAATAAAAAAGGTCACTAAAACAACGTTCTACTCTTCCCAGCAAGCAGAGTAAGAAAAGCATTTGCATGAACTGCTCCCTGACACCCCCACTCCCTGTACACAGAACATGAAAGTTTTACCTACTTCCAAAGCAAATGGGAAGCTAAAAAGGAAGTAAACATTTTCAGGGGAAAAGTTGTTTGGCTTTAAAAAGCAGCAGGTGTATTTGCTTATTTTGATGACAGCTTGAGTTACTAAATATTCAGCTTTCTTGTTCAGGACACCTGTTGAATGGTTAAACATAATAAGCTTCTCAGTTGCGTATAAAGCAACAATTTTTCTGAGGTAGACTAAGGAGGATGCTGTTTAGAGCTGCTTCAAGTTTATATATAGAGGTCCATATGCTTTATTTTCAGCATTTGTCATACACAAATAAAGAGAACCTAGCTGAAATTAGCATGGTCAAAGTAATAGTTAAAGTAATGTAAAAATACACTGACAGGAAAAAAAACATCAGAAAAGCACAGGATTCTTTCGTGCACGTATATGTTGTTCTTCTCAAAGACAGCAATCAACTTACCAGGTTAAACACAGTTTCGACCAAATCTCTGTTGGATACTTCACCAACTTCCACCAGTCCTGTCAGCACAGCAAATTTCATCTTGATACCTCGTATGGGGACTCCTGGATTCAAGGGCTGCAGCAAACTTGCCCCTTCTGTAGCATTTCCTTCTTTCCCCGCTCCTCCTCCATCATCACCTGTTGGCTGAATAACTTGTCTGTCTTCACTCGCCATGGCTATCTCCCTTCAGGTTACGACTTGAAGAGCCAGCGGCACACGCTCGCCGCTCAGGGAAGAAGGAGCGACTCGGGCTCCCGGGAAGGCAACCGGCGGCCCTCTTCTCTTCAGCTCCGGCTCCTGAGGAACCCGCGTCCGGCGGGGAGGCGGGCAGGAACGGAGGGACGACGCGCCCTCGGACTCACGGCTCTCTCCTCAGCAGGAAGCGTCTGTCCGCAGCTCTGTGCCCTCACGCAGGTATTTACAGCCCTGAAGGACAACCCGAGAAACTGCTCAGTTCTCGGCGAGCCCGGAGCTCCCCTCTCTCCCAGGGGTCCCGCCTCCGGCCAGCAGCCCCGTCCCCTGCCCCGCACCGGGCCGGCGGCAGGGCCGGCTGCCTCAGGAGCTCACGCCTCTCCCCGCAGCCCCGCCGCACGGTGAGAGCCGCGCTCGGAGCTCTGGCGTGAGGGGTTTAGTTTTCATTAATTTTTGCACAGGAACGCGGTCCTCCTTCCCGCACGGCTCCCTGCCTGCCTCTTGCCCAGCTCCCGCTCTCGTACCGTCGCCACCTCCCCGGCTGCGGCCGCGGACAGGTGCAGCGACCCCACCGCCCAGCAACTTCGCACTCACCGCTTGCTGCCCGGTGCCGCCGCGGCTGTGGCGCGGGCTGCCCTCACGCCTGGCTCTGGGGGCCGGGAGGTGGCTGCGCTGTTCTGCTCTGCCCCGCTCGTCGACTGCGGAGAGCGGGCTCCGCCGCGCCGGCCGCCCTTCTCTCCGAAAGGCGCCTGAAGTTCTACCAGCGCCCGTCGCTTCACACCAGGATCTCAATCAAACCCATCTCTTCCTGCCGACTCTACCGCTCTCTGCCGCCATGACAGCACTGAGCCCCCGGAGCGCCGCCGGCCGACGGGCCGTGCGCCTGCGCGACCGGGCGCGGGCGGGGCGGGCCGCAGCTGCCGGGGGCAGGCGCTGCTGGCTCGGGCACGCACAGGTACGCACAGGTGAGTGGGGCGAGGGCGGGAACTTCGTCCTGCGCCTCGCGATCTACCTCAGCCGCGCCGCCACCTTAGGGACCGCGCCCCTGTAGAGACCCCGGACGTTGTGGGGCTGTTACAGCACCGTGTGAAGTCCAGAGATCCTCAAGCTGTTTTTTCTTTAGGGGCTGGGTAGTTGGGGTTTTTTCTGTGGGTTTTGAGGGGGTTTTATGTATTTTGGTTTGGTTTTAATAAAAGAAACCATACGCGAGCAGCAGAACCGGCGTAAAAAACCTATCTGTGCGCTCCGCGTTCACGGCTCCGAACCGGAGGGAAACCGCAGGCGCTCGGCAAGGCAGTAACACCTTTGCAGAGGGAGTGCAGGTTTAAAGGCTCCAGCTCCCTTGCCTCAGGGAGGGAGTAGGGAGGCTAGGGCACCCTCCCATCCCCGTTAGTAGCGATCCTGAGGTGGCGGGTGAGCGGCTTCCCCACCCTAACCTCTGGCCTGGGCGTCCTTCCTCCCCGGTAACCCCTGCTTGGGGAGCGAATGTAGGTCATATGAGACACCGCCCAGATGTGACGAACTGAGGTAAAAGGAGTGCCAGAGGAGGGAGGAAAACTTGCCCTCTTCCTTTATAGTGAAAAGCCTTCGAAGGTAGCGCTGGTTGGTTCGGGTTGGCGTCGGAAGCAGCTCGGTTTGCTGACGGGCTTGCCCCCCGACGAGTCGTTCCGCGGGCCGCACCCCCTGGAATGGCCGCTGGCGGTTGCCTGGAGGGGTTTCCCACAGCAGCTCCGTTTCCCGGCAGCCGGGCTGGAAGAGGAGCTCTTGTCAACGCCCGGCAGGACCGGCCTCTTCTAGCCGCCGGGGGCCTGCTGCCACAGGGGACGCTGTGCCCAAAGCGCCCAGCCGCTCCAGCCAAGGTGGAGGCAGTGTTAAAACCGGTGCACTCACCCCCGCCGGGTACCGAAGTCCCGAAGTGGGCGGTCTGGTCCTGGGCGGGAGAAGGCGTGGCCTGCGCTCCCCTTCCCGCCCCTCGGCCGGGCTCCCGCGGTATCTCCTGAGCTCAATTAAGCACAGTATTTTGAAGAGGCTATCCTGTGATTTTCATGTTGATATACTTGAATTTCTACAGAAGGTTCTGCACACTGTTTTCCAACTTCCTACTCAGCTTCAAATTCTTTCAAATTCTTTTTCAAGTTTCAACACAGATACTAAAAGTTAATCATTCACCTAAACACTTATGAAAATATGTTAAATTTAATCCCCTTTCAGTATTATTCAACCTATGTAGGTCTAGGATGCACATTTTTTCAGAGAAATATTATTCACATCATCTGATCGTTAAAAGAACTAAAATGCTGCAAGTATGGTGAACACTAGCAAAGGTATCTGAAGGTATTGGGCTTGTGTGGTAAGGTTTGTGGGGAGGGGCCACACTGGTGGCTTCTGTGGGAAGCTGCCAGAAGCTTCCCCCATGTCGAATAGAGCCAATGCCAGCTGGCTCCAAGACAGACCCACTGCTGGCCAAGGCCAAGCCCATCAGCGATGGTGGTAGTGCCTTCAGGACTAAGAATGCCTTCAGGATGTAAGAAGGGGAAAAAAGTTACTGTGCAGGAGCAATTGCAGACAGAGAGGAGTGAGAACATGTGCGAGCAACAGCTCTGCAGACACCAAGGTCAGTGAGAAATTAAAACAATTTCTCCCCAAGTCAGTCTGTTGTGCCCGTTACAGTCATCGCTGAGTGGAATTTCCCTGCCCTTATATCAACCCACAAGCTTTTTATTGTATTTCCCTGCCAAGGAGGGGAGTGTCAGAGCAGCTTTGGTGGGCACCCGATATCCAGCCAGGGTCAACGGAGTTTTTCTTGAAAATGGCTTTCTGAAATGATGTGCAGTGTTCCTGATAAGCATGCTAAAGGTGATTGCACTTCTGAAATATTAACCATTACTCTAAATGAATCTATTATTATTAAATAATATGTTAACTTGCCTGGGGTCTGATTTGGGAATGACGTATCAAATTTCTCCTGGTTTGGGAGCAAAAAATAAAACACTCCAAACCATGTTCCATTATAATACTTGCTCCATTCCCTCCCTACATAATTTTCTTACATTGTTACACTTATCTATATAATGTATGTCAGGACTAGAATATTTCATAGCTGCTTTCCTGTTTGAAGTTCCAAGTCCTGAGAAAAGAGTAAGCTCTATTTTTGCTTTCTATCCTTTTTTTCCCCATAGTTACATACATGCATTATTAGGAAGAAAGGGTAATCTCTAATTTGAGTAGCAAACATCTGCAGTTTCTTCCTTGAAATTAAAAATGGTCAGAACTGTAATGCTAACACTTTCAGTCTGTATGAAGCTACAGTGAGCCCGTGTAATTATACACATGCTGTGCAATCTTGACATTTTAACCTTAAGAGTTTCCTGATGCCGGCGTTTCCTATGCTTGTTTTAGATTTCTCACATCTATTGCTTGAGATTCCCTGTCTTTCTGTAGTTTCCTAAAGTACTGTCTTCCCTCTTGTAAGGAAGATCTAATTTTTATTTGAGCCTTTAAACTGGCTTAAGTACACATTTTCAAACACATCAGTTTTACCTGCCTGCTTTTAAGTATTGCCTGTCTCCATGGCTGGCCTTTCAGCTCTTCATCAGACTATATACCACCAGGCAAAAGCAGAAATGAAATAATGTTTGGATTTTTTTCCCTACCTAGAGACTATAGTATGAATTCCATCTGTGGCCTCTCCTGTTATCTGCATAGATGACTGCAACATTTATTGTGAATCTTTGTCTGTTTTCTTCTTTGTTTAAACATCACATTAGAAACAAAATAAATAAAACCCAGCTAAATGGATTTCAGATGCTTTCAGCCAAACTGCATACTCTAACAGCCAGCAAATCCAGTTCACCAGTGAAGTCATGTTGAATCCTGTCAGATCTTACTATATTTTCTTACAGATAAATAAATACTTCTTGACTAGCCTTGATTGTTGAAGGCAGTGGGGTATGTGCACCAGTCAGAGCAGGTTCAGCAGACTGCCAGTTTACAGTTCCAAAGACAGTTGTTTGAATCTGATTTTTCAGCCAGGTAGAACAGACATTCAATTCTGCAGATGTTCTGTTCTCCATTAGGGCTGGTTTTATGTTCTAGCAGCCATTTTAGTTGCCAAAAACCCACTACCCAAGGGTGGAGAAATAGACTACGTAAGATAAAAGTTACTTAAGTGTAGGTGAAAATTTGGAGTAAGCCCTGTCTTAATTCTTTGCCTTGAACTTCCCAAGTGTGATTATAACTCTAATGCTGGTTCTGCCTTCCACAATCAAACTGGAAGTGCTGAGCTAGGGAATAAAACATGACAGGAAGTTTTCTATAAACCTTACAACCCAAAAGAAAGTCACAAAACATGGATTAAAAATGAACTTAAACAGCCACTGGGGAATTTTATGGAAAGCACCAGGAAAGTCTCTGAACTGGGTTTTAAGAAAACTATACTTTCTATTTAAACAATCTTTTACAGTATTACTCCACATGCTGATTTAGAAGCTCTACTCAAATGTTCTGGGCCCTCTGTTAAGCCCTGATCAGGCCCCACCTGGGATGCTGCATCCCTCTCTGGGCTCCCCACTACAAGAGACACCTAGGCATACTGGAGCGGGTCCTGTGATGGGCCACAAAGATGAAACTCAAGCATCTAATGTGTTCAGTTTTGTTGGGGTTAGAGGGAGAGCTCATGACATCCAGCAATGTCAGAAAAAGTGTTGAATTAAGTTGGATTAACATTTTAGCAATGAAATGCTCTGTCTTTAACCAAAATGTGGGAAAAGAACTAATATATAATTTTATAACTTGTTATGATAAAATAATCCTTGATCTTGAGCATTAGGTGAAAAGAAAAGGCCTTAACTTGTGCCAGGGGAGGTTTAGATTGGACATTAACAAAAGTTTCTCCACCAAAAGGGTTGTCAAGCACTGGGATGTGCTGCCCAGGAAGTGGTGGAGTCACCATTCCTGGAAGTATTCAAAAGACTTGTAAATGTGGTACTCATGGACATAGGTTAATGGTGGCCTTGGAAATGCTGGGTTAATGGTTGGACTTGATGATTCCTTAAAGGTCGTTTCCAACCTAAATATTCTGTGATTCTATGATTAAGAGCTGCTTTAAAAATCCTTGAGTAAAAACTAAAGTCTAAATTAAAAAGCTGCTTATAAATACTATTGACCTTAAATATGGGAGGTCCTCTGTTTCTACAGAGAACATCATACTTCAAGAGAGCAATATAAAGATTAGCCTTGCCTAAGCGGAAGTTTTCTTTTGATTAGCTGTGAAGGCTTTTGCCTTATTATTTTTCAATAAATAATGCTTTCAGTGCATTCCTTTAATGTAGAATTTTACTTTTTATAATGTATTTTTTAAATGCATATGATGAATTTTACTCACTTTTATGTGTGTTATCAGTGTATCTCCTTGTTTGTCTGCATCATGTGTTCACATTGGTGGGTTGCTGCTATCCGTGTTTCAAAAGCACTGCATTAATTAATGAATGCTTAATGAGTTTCAGCTAGGTGGCTTCAGAAAATGCATTTCCATTCTCTAAGGAAATTATGCTTGTACTGAGCCGAAGAAGCTGCTTTAGCTCATTTCTTTTGTTCGTTTAGCTTAGAAAGATCTTCAAAATGTCAGTGTAGTTCCTCACACCATCCAAGCCATGCCAGAAAATCTCTCATGAACTTTCACCACAGCAAATTTTGAATACACTTGTGAAACAACTCATTGTGCACTATTTTTAAATGAGCACTCCTTACTTTTCCTTTTGAGTCATACACCCTTATTTTGTTTGCCTTTTTTTTCCACTCCCTTATTTGTACTAAAAGATGAAATTGTTGTTGTGCAAGTCCTCGTCAGAATTCAGTTCCCGGCAGCACTGTGAGATGTGTTTACTCTGTTTTCTGCTTTGGTATTAAACCCTATGCTGTGTTTGGGCAAAACAAAGGTGTATGCCATTAGTATTCAGAAGACGCTAGAAATCACATTTCTTCACTGAAACCTCAGTTTAAATGTCATACTCATCAGATCAGATACCTGTGCGGCTGCAGAGTGTGGTGGAGGGTGGTGGCCCTGAGCCTGCACTTGCCTGCCTTGCTGTGCTGGACCCAAAGGATTCTGTGACCTTGTGGAAGCAGCTGTATCCACTCACCTTACACTACAGGCACTTCCCCTGTACAGTTCAAACCCCGCAGACAAACCTGGGTTTGCTATTTAAAGAGCAGGAGTTAAATGCAAAGAGACCAAAAGAAGCAAAAGACCTAGAAATAGCTCCATATTAGAATTCTGAGAGGGATTACGTGAGGGTTTTAGCATAAAACTCTGTATGATCTCAGAGGATGTTTTGAAATCCCCAACAAATCACTTCTCACAGAGGCTGGATTAAGATCTCTGGAGTAAATGCAGTGATGGTCCTGTGCTGCATCACAGGAAGGAATAAGTAACGAAAACTTGAAATACTACTAATATCATTATTATTATTAAGAAAACAGGTCACTGTTGGTACATATTGTGCTGCTTCAGTCTTTCAGCTCTATTGTGTAGTTACAATGACAAAGATTAGAGGTGTTCTAGTAGTGAACACATAAGCTGTAAAATCTCCCTCTGGCTTTTAGTATTTCTCTGGATCACAATGCTGAAGCAAAAACAGTGAGAAGAGAACAGAAAAGCCTGAGGATTTTGGCTAAGTCATTGTTTCCCAGAGACTGCACAGCAACTGGTGGCTACACAAAAAGAAAAGAGAATGGGGGTGGTGGTGTCTCTGAGAGTTAATGCTGTATTTGTTTTCCTTCTTTTTAAATAGCTTTATATATTATAGATGCTTTATTAATTTGAGCTCACCTGAAACTTTTTTATTATAACTTCCAACTTATTAACTTCTAATCTGTCACACATTTTTTTATTAGCTCATTTTCTTTCCAATATAGCTCCCTCTGAAGAGATACTTGTGTAGGATTCAGAGGGAGGAGGCTCTGCTGGAGGAAGAAGAAGCCACAGGGCAGTGTGTAGGAGGATGAGCAAGACAAGAAGGAAGAGGCAATCTTCATGTTTTGGGAGTAAGGAGAGGGACTGTATCACACTAATGAGGTGAGTTAGAGAACAGAACAGCAGAAAGTGAAAGTAATGGGGACTACGAGACTGTTTTAATAGAAACTGGGATCAATGGCAAAGAGGTGTGCAGGGAGACAGTCTGTACAAAGCAGTACAGAATCAGTGTGTTAGGAACAGAATGAAAACAGAAAGAAAAGATTTAGAAGACTGCAGCATTTGCCAGGCTCTTCCAAGCTGCAGTGTATTTCATTAGAATATTGTACTAGCTGCATGCAGAGGAACATTCTTTTACTTATTTGCTTGCTTTGAGAGATCACAATAAACTCAAGCGTTCAAGGACTGTCTGAATAGATTAGCTGTGGGGTATTCTGCATATTCAAGGCACTCAAGCTGACTACTTTGCAAGGCAGCCAGGTGCTGGAAGACAGTAGCATACTGCTGAGCATCAAGCACTGTGGAAGTTAGTCTTTGCTGAAGATACAAATGTTTTGCATAATCCTTTCTGTATTAACTCCTACATCCTATCCCTGCTACATTTATGAAACCAGAGATTCACCACTGGTCTGATTAGTCCAGTTAGCATCAAATGAACACAAAAAAAGATCGTATCTCCAACCTCAAAATGCCGTGAGCCTGTGGCTGGCTTGGGGGGAAATAGGAGCTCCAGAGAAAATCTGGAATCTGGCAGCAGGGGCTTGGCTGTGGTATTAGGACACGGTAAACTTCCAAATGACAGCTAAAGCCTCAGCTTATCTGTATGTAGTGGCAGAGGATCAAAGCAGCAAGTAAGGCTAGAAGGGGAATTTGCTTCCAGCCCTATCCCAGCAACCCTGCAATGTGTGCTGCCTACTTAGCTAGGTGTTGGTTTGTAGTGTCTCCCCACATCAGCTTCCAGGATCTGGGAGAACGCAGATTCCTGTGGAGGATGGGTGTGGGACCATAGTAAGGAGCAATGAAGGACCTGACTGACTAGAAGATTCTTGGCTTTCTCCTGGCACCTTTTCCTACATGTTTCGGAGTTATCATATTGCTCTTCAGAAAATGTATTTGTAAAATGATCTAGGCTACACTGTTTGTCTGCACTTAACTTTTTGGATTTTGACCTGTGAAAATCTGGCATGAGCCACAGTAGCTGTGCTGCTAATTGCATAAGTGGGATCTGTTCACGTTCCTTCTAAGTCAAGCTCTCAGACCCTCATATTTCTTGATCAGAGGCAGTCAAGTGCCTACAGTAAGGACCTCCATTGACTGGAGAGACCTCTGAAGAGCCCTGCAATGCCTGTTGTCAAGAAAGACTTGCTGTTTTGGTCCTGATATGGGCAAATAAACAGGAGCATCAAAGCAGGAAAGGTCATTGTACCAGATTCTTTTGAGTGTTTGACTAACACATGTTTGTATTTTTCTGCTAAAAATCACTAAACAACTCCCCCCCAAAAAAAAACCCAACCAAACAACCAAACAAAAAAACCCCACAAGAAAAAAACAAAAACCAAACAAAACCCAAACAACAAATATGATTGGCTTTGTAGCGAGACAAAAACATGCACATGGCGTATCAGAGAAGGGGCTTTTCTGCTTCACCCTTTGTCAGTTTTCCCTCTTCCCAAAACTCTTCTCAGTAAATCAATGTGGAAATGGCAGAAATCACGCCCTTTTCTGCCTGGCTTCTCATTGTCATGGTTGAATTCACAGGATGAGTCTATCAAAGTCAATGGAATTGCTTCAGAATTTAATTTGTCTAGGATAGCTTGCAACAGATGTGCTTTTGGCTTCTGCTTTTATTATTTCTGTGCTTGTAGCACGGCCCTGTTGTGTGAGATCCATTCCAGGCCCTGAGGACCCTGCAACATAAACTCACTCCAGAGACTGAGAGAAAGGAAAGCAGAAAGATTTGACCAGTGTTACAGAAAAGACCTGGCTTTAGAAATGTAACGTGGCCCTCGTGTCTTCCTTTCATGGTCTGACTTTGGACCATGCCACCCAAGCTTGATATAAAGCACAAGTGGGAGTTTCCATGGAAAAAGCCAGATGTCTGCTTGGAAAGATGTCCAGAGTTTGTCCTCACTACATGAAAAGAGAGAACAAGCCACTCAAACTACTTTCTAATTTGATACTTGTGATTAAAATAGTTTCTCTCGCTACTAAGCAATCCCAGGCACAGCTATAGGCTGGATGGGGAAGAAATTCAGAGCAGCCCTGCAGAGAAGGACTTCAGGGTGTTGGTCAATTAGAAACTTAACATGAGCCAGCTTCAGTGAGCGCTTGCAGCCCAGAAAGCCAAGTGTATCCTGGGCTGCATCAAAAGGAGCGTGACCAGCAGGTCAAAGGACGTGACCCTGTCCCTCTACTCTGCTCTCGTGAGACCTCACTTGGAGTATTGTGTACAGTTCTGGTGTCCTCAACAGAAAAAGGACATGGAACTGTTGGAACAAGTGCAGAGGAGGGCCACGAGGATGATCAGGGGACTGGAGCACCTCCTGTA
>JAVHNF010020120.1:9604-19918 GCA_034783455.1 Micropsitta finschii | reverse complement strand
AGTAATGGTTTTCCTGAGTTTTGTACATAATCTGAGACTGGTTTTATTGGGCATTTATGCTGTGCCACCACAGCCTTGAGAACCTTAAAACATGAAGCATCTGAAGGCCTCATATCCTATGGTTGGTGCTCAATTTTATATTAACTTGGGAAATCCTGAGCAGAGGCCAGTGAAACACAAGGGTAGCTCTTCTGTTATTAGTTCTAATTTGTAGACAAATGAGGAGCAGGACTGTAATGGTTCATCTGTTTCTGTATGAGATGTTTGCTGGAGCCAAATGCTATTCAAAAGCTAAATTGCTTTGGCTAAAATTAACTTTCATATCTTTGCAAAACAGCCTACTAATGAAGAACATCTCCCCACTTTTCCTTCAATAGCAGGTGTCTAAAGCCCTCACCTGTTTTTAGGAAAATCATTAAGTTTAATCTTGCAGCCTTAATAAAACAAATATTAGTCTTTTTAAGAAACTGTTTTCCTTTATGTTTAAGAGGAAAGAAACTAATGGTGTGTACAAAGAGTTGAGTTCTTGTTTGGAAAGAGTCCAAAGCCCTCTAACCTTGGGGTTTCAGTTCAGAAAAGTTTACTTCAGCGTTTCCATGGAAGTGGTAGCATTCATCTAAGACTTCCACACAAACAATATCAGACTTACTGAAACTGTAGATGGTGATGCTCTCCAAAACTCTTCCTCTCACTGGGCACAACCCTGCCAGATGCTCAGCAACACTTGAAAGAATCTAGGCTGTTACTGACCTTAGTCAGAGTTGGAGATTCACAGAACGTTACAGGGTAGGATCTGCAGTCCCCAAAGCTGCAAATTCAGCCCATGTTGTTCTACTAAAATGCATACCAATGAAGCTTCAACAAAGGGAGGTGGTGTGAATTGCTCTTCTGGAACCAGTGTTAGCTGTGCTTTTGTTAGGAAACTTGTCTGTCTGCTTTGATAACTCTTGCCACTATGGAAAGAAATCTTTAGGTTGCGTTTCCCTTCAAAAATTGCTGATGTTTAAAAACACATGGCTTTTAACTGAATATAGCTTCTATATGCTGGTAAGATTCGTTATACACTCTATGATTGTCAGCCATGGCAGCTTTGCAGATCACCTCAACTGAGAAGAGTTTTTAACAGGTTTCTGATCAACTTGTTAGGAAAAGTGATGCACAGCCTGCCTGCCACCTTGACACAGGAATTGAAAATGAGGAAGCCTGGATTTAGGTGATTCCAGCCGTGGCCTTAGCAAGTCCCTTCACTTCCTCTCTGTACCCTACGTCTGCTTACCTAACTCATGGTAAGAGAGTGTGTCATCCTTTTTCAAATTAGAAAAAGATTAAACTCCTCTTTCTGTTCTGAAAAAAAAATGTTCCTTGAAACTCCTACAACATTTTGAACCTGAAGAGAGTGCTGTAATTGCTAATTACTGTTGTATGTTAGTAGTGCTAATGAACATGCTTCTTAAGCCTATTACTACTCCTCAGAAGAGCTCCAGGCCAGTAACAATATATCTCAGAATTTAAATAGACTGCTTATGTGTTTATACAGCAAAGTTACTTTTGAAATATAACAGCATTGTAATATAATTTCACATTATGTGCAGCAGCATAGGAAATTCAGTCAAAGCAGCAAAATGTCAACAGAACAACTTGCAAGCTGTAAGGTATTCATGCATTTCAAGCATGAAGAGTTTTCAACGGCAGTAGACTCTCCTACAAAGATTTATTCCCTCTGAAGACTTTTTCATGGCTCATAAAAAGTGATGGATGAACTTAATTTTTAGTTTAATCTCTTTCTTTTCAGTTCAGTAATTTCTTTGATACGAGCAAAAAATTAGTGAGAAGATGGAATCGCTCACCAGTCATTAGCGATGGTTTAAGTTACAGACTGCACATAGACCACAACATAGACCACTTGTTGGTGAGTGGGAAGCAAGTCTTCAAGACTTTTTAAAGCAGCATTTTAATATTTATTGCCTACAATGTCTGCCTATAATTTTGCATTCTTCCAAATAAGCTTGTTTCAAGGTTAACTTTAAGCTTTTTCCCAGCTATTATAATCAGCTTACTGCCCCAGTACCTTGTGCTAATATACAAAATATTTCTTCTCTGACTTCACTGAGAGTTTGTGTGCATGGCAGCAGAACTGGGCCCTGCTGTGGTCTCGAATGACACCTGATTCCCTGTGTCCATAGACTAAATGCTATGAAGGAAAATGTAAAGGCTCCATAATATTATCTGTGATTAAAATATGCTGAGAAAATAACTGCATGTTTCTGCATAAAGAATTAAAAAAATTCACAAAGAAATGAAACATATCAGAAAGAGAATTGAATTAAGCATGGAGATATTTTTGTTGTGTTTTTATGTTCTAAAACCTGTGTATTATTCCATCTTTGCTTGGCACATTACTTTCATTATGTTGCTGTCCTTCAGTTTGTAGAACTGCGGAAGACTTTGCTTTCTCACCCAAGTCATATTTTTATATAGCCAAGTATACAATATTTTCTAAGCTCAGGGCCATGCTAGATGTTCTATTCAGCATTTTCCACCCTGAATCTATGGCTGCTTTATATTGGCTCAAGAACTTAAGTCAACCATTGTGTTCCTTTGCTACATTTGAAAAGTGTTTTTGACGTCAAGGCTTCTAATCAGTGGAGTTCAGTGTATTTAGAACTTTCCAATTCTTCCTTTTGAAGGAATCAGTTATTTTAATTAGTTTTCTTATCACAGTAGAAAAAAACACTGTGGAAACAGAGAGAACAGATACATGTGTATGAGACCATTTTTATTCTTTTGAAAAGCTATGCTGAAAAATTGCCCCTCAAAAAGGCAACTTGAATAAAACAAAGCAGGAAATTACTTTTGAGCAAACATAGTGCAATGGCAACTTTGATTGTGGAATGAGTACACTGCTTCCTCCAGGACATGCTTAAGGAGACTGTGGCAATGTCACCCACTGAATCTTTCCAAAACTTGAGTAGATCTTTCCTACAGCCTGTGAATTCACCTGTGTCATTACAGTTGACACCACTTTCCAACTTATGTTCCCAGAATGCTAATCTTTAGGACGGCTTTCTGGCAAGGGAGAAAAATGTGTAATGTTTGGGGAAAAACCCCAAACATGTAGGCATTGGAATTGTCTCATTCAGTTTGAGAGATGAATAATCCTGTGACTTCCCTCAGCAATAGTATCCATTTGTTGGAAAAAAATTACTGCTATATAAAAATTCAGAGTTATCCTATGATTTCCTTCAGCAGAAGTATCCATTTGTTGGACAAGATTGCTGCTATATAAATGTTAGGAGGAATAGCGAAACATTTTCCAAGGGTGGTGATGTTGTAGTTACTAGGTTATGCTTGCACATCGTAAAAGAACCCACAGGAACAGTTCCTCATTTCCTCTAGGTTTGTGTTACACTTAAGGGAAGATACAGGAAACTTATAATATTTAAGTCCAAGAAGAGCAGTGAACTAGAGCTGTGCAAACAAAATCCATAGAAACACTGTAAATAACATGCATTTGTAACAGCAGAAATAGGGTATTTAAAGCCTAACAAAAGACATATGATACAGCTTCTGCAACACCTGTGATGTTGTGGCATCACAAACTTACATATGAAATTATTCTTTTTCTCAGACTTAGTGCCATACTGTTTATAGTTTCTAAATATGTCTGGAAGTATCAATTTTAAAAATATATCTGAAAAGTGTGCTTTTACCTTTCTTTCTAACTTTCTGTATTGTTGTTGTAGTTTTTTATCTCTCCAACACAGTTTTTGGCAGTGAGAGTCTGCCATGTATGGTAAAATCAGTCTAATGCCACTCATGAGAAGCAAATAGAACAGGATTTTTTCTCCCTATTTCTTATACTAACCAGCTCCTCTCCCAGCTCAGGTAGCTAAAAAACTGCTGCTAAAACTCATGGTACTTGCTCAGAGAATCCAGTTGCCACATGGTTGAGCTGCATGTTCTTGAACGAGGTCCTCCCTCCACTTATATTGGGATGCCCTCTGCAAGTGTGTTTATCTTTCCGGACTTAAAGGGGCTCCTAATAAGCAGCGTGTGCAGGGGCTCTCAAGTCCTGAGTGCGGTCCCTTAAGCAGACAGTTTGTCACTTGTGTCCCACTCTTTCCGGTCCCTGTGCCACGCCTGCTTATCTCAGCATGGCTGTGTGTGTTTCAAAGAACTAAGCGAAACTAACAGCCGATTGGAAATTGCTAGGGTGGTAAAGCACATGGCAAAGCTGCATTGTAGCATAGTCCCCATGCTTCTAGACACCTGTTTGATGAGAAAAGTCTGATTTTGAGATTTGCAGGCACCATCTGCTTGACCAGGCTTCTTTCTTCTTCTTTCTCTGCCAGGAAATTAGTGCTTTCCAAAAAGGTGCAAGTAATGAGGATTACAAACCTTTGATAATCCGAAAATCAGTGAAATGCTTAGGAATATTTATACAAATTCATAGATGCCCGAACAGTGGCAAGGAGTTAATGTATAATAGGTGAAGTATGATAAGTAACCAGTTCAAAATATGGAAAGAGCCTGTGCTCTTACATAGCTATAACAGATGTCAAATGCTCTACATGTTGCTGGGTGATTTATGCTCTTACTGGAAAGAATGGCAGTGAGTTTTGTGCAAGGAGACTTCAGTCACACTGATAGCAACAGGTGGTTTTCTGTGGATTTTGGAATACAACCAGACTTTTTAGTCCAGCTTTAAAGGCTTAAAAAGAGTCTGCTAGTAAAGATAAAGTCTTGTTAATAAGATGGTCCATGTCTGAAATTTGAGTCTTATTTACTACTTTCCAAGGTAAAGTTACTCTTAAGGCTTTGAGTTTATGTAGGAAAAAAGAGGTATGATTCCTCATTCTCTGTGTAGGGGTATGCAAGAAGAATACAGACAGCACTTACCAGTCATTGCTGTGCCGAACTGTCATAATATTTAACTGAGAGATAACCAGAAAAGCCCATGTAGCCATTAGGCTTAACAAAGAAAAATAAAAATAGTCTCAAGCACTTTACAGGTAAAATAAAATTTTATATTACATTTATCTCTCTCTCCTTTTGCTGCTCTATTTCTGATTTGTCTCACTTGTTTTAAACAGCACAGTATCAAAAGAAAATTAAGCTCAGAGTACTAATAAATGATAAGAGGGTAAGCTGGAAATAACCCCAGCTACAGTGCAACTATAAGCTTAGTTACTAAGCACAAAGCATTACTTTCTAAGGCATACAGCCCTTAGTAAGCCCCTCAAGCAGGGCAGAACGTGATCAAGCCAAGTCCTCAAATGTCTTACATGAAGTGACACTGGCTTCGTGCACCTGAGCTACTGAGCTCAACCTCAGAGATGACAATACGCAGGATTTGGAACTATGCTGCACACAATTTACAACTATTTTCAATCACAGCCACTTCGATTCCTAAATTAAAAGCAAAAAGCACTGAAGTAAAGTCTTAGATTTTGTTTTCGGGGTTAAGCAGTTCTAGCCCAGATGCCTCGCACCATCACCAGTGTTTTGTGTTTAATGTAACAAGGATGTAGAATAATCTTGAAACACATTGCAGGTAAAAAGCATTAACTGCTGATGAGCCCCACATTAATGTTTCACAGGACTGATTTATTGTGTAGTTGCTCCCAGTATTATTGCAGGGCAGAACATGGAAGCAAGGGTCACTTGTTCAGCTGGCTGAGACCAAGCAAGCCTGGTTTTATCCTCTTCTCCTGCATTCACCTGTCATCTGCTCATCCAAGATCATTCTTTGGGGACAGCTACCCAAATGGCACTCCATGTTAAAAGTGCTATGAGGTTCAGAGACACTAAAATAACTACAGATACCCCCATAATTGTGAAAAGGGTATTCCTTTTGAGGGAAACCCCTCCTACTTCAACTCTCAACATGCAGCCATGCAAAAGAAAGTGGAAAGGCTGGATTATACACAGACTTCCAATACCTGTAGCACAGGGTGGGATGGAGAGGGAAGAAAGGGAACCAGCACCAGCGTTTTAGTCAGTGCTCCTTGCTCAAGCCATTAACAGTGGCTGAAAGACTTATAAACAGCATCTGGGTTTGGAGCCCATTGGTAATCATGCCTGCCAAGAGCAGAACTGTATCCTCTGGACCTCTGAGAGACCTCCCTCAAACAGGAAGAGACATCCCATAAAAACCAAGGGCTCAGCACAGCCTTGTGGCAAATTCACTGGACTGCAAGCTGCCACAACGGTCTGAGCACGGAACCAGGGATGAATGTTCCAGAGGAGGCAGATGACAACCAGGCACAACCGCGACACAAAACCCTGAAGCTCAACAGCCGCAGTAGCAAGATGCACAGCCCAGCTACTGCATCAGCGTGACCGCAAGAGGATGGCATCGCCCTGCAAAGGCTAACAAGTGCTCAGTAAACATTCCTCTAAGTGTTTCTCTCTCCAAGCTAACCAAATTGTCACTTCTGAGGTTAAAGTGACATCAGTGCTTTGTCCCAAGGCTTTCTTCTGGTAAGGGGTCGGGTGAGGGCTTTTTGTTCCTTGGGGTTTTTCTGTTGGTTTGGGGTTTTTTCGCTACTCAGAGTGTAAGCAGTGTGCCAGCAGAACTACCCAGGCAGATACAACAGCAGCAGAGGTACTGCCAGGCCCGAATGACAGAGAGGTCCCATCTGAAAAGAGATGATGCCATTTGCTGCCTTCTAATCCGCTAACCCAAGTCCTGCAGCCCCTCTTTCATGAAAGGAAATGATTCCTACCGCCATTCCTTGTACTGCTGCTGCCCATAACTGACAGAGCCCTGCACTCACAGGGGTGTGCATTCTGAAAACACTGAGCTGCCCAAGACCTCACTTACAGAACATAAACCCAGAACACCCCAACCCCAAGTCAAGCCAGCCGTGTGTCCACACGAGTCCTTCACTTCCCGGCAGCAGGAAGGGCTTGAGAGAAGGGAGTGGTTTTAAATCTGTATTTTGAGAAGAAGGTTTAAGTCTCAGGGATGGAGGGGACTCCATGTATCACCCTGTCAAAGTGTTCTATCTGCAAAGCCAGTGCGAAGCAGAGATGAACACCCCTGCTGTAGTGGGGCGAGTGCATACTGCTGGGTTCTGTCAGTGCGAGCCAGAGCATCACAACAGCAGATAAATCTGTACTTATTATTTCATGGAAGCACATGGGAATGGTGCTTGTCCTTTTGCCTACAGCAGCAGGTTATGGATCACACACAGCCCATCTTAAACGCTGCTCAGCCTGGAAAAGGCTGTGCTCTGGTACACACAGGTTACTGGGGACAGAGACAAGACAACAGGGAAATGCAGAAAACATCTTACAGCACGAGAACTAGAGGCACTATACCGACGACTCCCACTGTAAACGCTCTCGTCATACACAGACGCCTACAATTAAAAGACAGAGTCAGAACAGGACTGGCAGACCTCTTTTCTGGTTTCAGTCTGGAGAATTACATATTCACAAGCGCAAAGGAATGAGCAGTATGTGCAAGGACGGGGACATCTCCCATATGCAACCACAAGCAGCATGCAAGTGTAGATCTAACACGACCTGAAGACGTGAGCTGGGAAATGCCACGAGGCACGTGCAAAATCTGACACACATCCCCCTGAGTCCATCACACGGTCATGCATTTCTAACCCTTCTCCCAGCCATCAATTCAACAGCTTATGGTGCCTACCAACAAAATGGCTACATCAATTCTTGAACTGTTCAAGTCTGTTTAACCTCCATTTGTGGTGCTGGCAATATGGGGGAAACTCACCCCTGGTGAACATCACTTACCAGCCAGTTTACTAAATTAATAAAAGAGGAGGAAGATGCATGTTTTAAGACTGGCTCCAGTTTAGTGTATGAACGTACAGCTCAGGAAACACAGGGGCAGGAGGAAGCTCTACCTTTAAGCTTTGAGAAAAAAGAAATAATAATAATGTGAGAAGTTATTTTGAAAGTTTGAGCAAGAAAAGTGAAATCCAAGTGCAAAATTGTTTTAAACAGATTCTTGTTAGTTGTTACACAACAGAAAGAATTGATGTTGCCTCTCTCCTGCACGCTGTAGCTAAGACCCCAAAATGAAGATCACTGTCTCCCATCCAGAGAGAAGCCCATGGCAGCATCACAACCCCATGAGCAGTGGTTATGACTGGACTTCATGTATGACCTTTTCAAAGTGTTTTTTATCTGCGAACCAAGTGCAAGGCAGAGATGAATACCCTTGCCTTGTTTTATTCCAAGAGGAATAACAAGAAGGATCAGCAAATCCAGGTCTGCACAAACAGCAATGCCCACGTGCATTCAGATGGATCAAACACCAGAGTGTCAAATAAATGAACCCAACAGGAACTACTGAGGTAAGAGACAACATATGCATGGCTTAAGGTGAGTGGCTTTGGTGTTTGGGTTTCAAGTAATAGTACAACAAACCCTGTAACTTCTGGCTGGGGCATCGCTGCACAGCAAGGAGGGCTGAGGGAGACAAGCACAGAACTTATTTTGCATAGAAAATGAAACAAAACCAGGCACCTACAGCAGAATAAGGCATTTTGATGAGATTAGGATTAGTAAACTGCAACAGAAGGAAACCCAGTATAAAGAATATTAGTAATCTGTGCCATAAAAGCATGAGATCTCAACTCCCCAAGACTAAGAATACCGAGCAGACACATGCATTTCCTACAGGACAGGAGGACACGAGAGTATGCAAAAGCAAATCAGTGTAATTTAAGTTTAGGTTGTTAAAAGTTGTTATTGTCTCTCACACATTTGTGTATATCAGCCAGAAAGGGTGCTCCTCCTCCCTTCAACCAAAGCTAGACAGAAATGTTCTAAGATACACATTTTAAGTGCTTCACACAGCTGTGAGATCTCCTCTTGCCTGTTTCATTATTAAACAACAATGCAGAGAAAACCCAAACAATTCCAAATGAAACTGTGAGCACCTTCAGTCGGAGCACCACAAAAGAAATGACTTTGCTGTTAGTAACCACCACGCACAAGATGCAGCAATTAAGCTCATCTGTATCGGACATAATCAGGTGCAAAAGGCACTCTAGCAGTGGTCCACGGCCGACAGCCTGCAGGTAACATCGTGCTGCAAGTCATCCCCCTCCACATCTGCAGTGACCACAACGCCCCAGGCTGTGGCCCTGTGCTGGTGCTGCCCATCAGGCAGCACAGGCTGCGGACCACTGCTCGAGCACTGCTTTGCTAGCACCAGCCTGGCTGAGCTCTGATCCACACGCAGAGGACAACCCAACCTCCTGGGTGATTCTGAGGCTGCAGTGGTTTTCTTCTAGCAGGCTGTGAATTGCTTGCTTGCAATTTCATTTTATGCAGACTGGATTGTCTTAAGCTTGCTCAAGGTGAGCAGAGAAGCTGCCTCAGCTAGAACAGAGAACTTCAGTTAATTAAGATCTCCCTTATTTTTCCAGACCAATTGAGGCCAAAAAGCAAACAAAGTAAGTAAGTGGAGGAAAGGGAGGAGCAGCAAAGGAGAACTAATTGTGCTCATTTTAAAGCAGCTTTCCATTACTCATTCCAATCTTTAAAAGTCTGGTTTGGTTTTGGTGTTTTGCTCCCCTTTTTTTGGTTGGTTGGTTTTGAGGATTGCAGGTTTTTTACTAAAAGACCTTCAGAGACTCTTGACAATTGGTCCAAATTCAGTCCTAATTACAAGAGGTTGTTATTCTCCAAATGAAGTCAGAACACTTCCAGGCCAGGTAAAGCCAGGGGGAAACAGACCCAGTTTCCATTTTGGGATGAAGGTTGAGATGTGGAAGCATAGCCGCTGTTGTGGAGCCCCAGATCAGAGTAGTACGATGCCTGCGTTAATAACAAAAACAGAGAAACCACAACCAAACCTTGAGAACTCAGCTTCATTACGTGACAGACTTTCTAAATTCCTTTAAATGAGAAACAAAAAGTAAAGTAGGTGATTATAAATGGCAAGGATTCAAAGTGGTCACAGAGCCAAAAAGAACGAGATAAACGCATTACACATATGAGGGTGTGCGAAACTCATGTACCCTTTCCATTTGTAAGGCAGAGATAAAAAGGCCTTTCCTCTAGCATCTCCTGCACCAAACACCCATTTGGTTTACCTTCCACTGAAAGGGCTCCAGATCCTCACGTTCTCTCCCTCCTCCCTTACTGCTATAACCCAGTGAGAGACCCATGAGGTACGTGCTCTGTAAGGGACTTCAGGAGCACGTATGAAGTTCATACACCTAACTTTCATCCTAGCTCTAGTTAAGTGAAGCTGGAGAGGGGCTTGGGACAAGGGCCTGTAGGGACAGGCCAAGGGGAATGGCTTGAACCTGCCAGAAGAGGGGA
>JAVHNF010020119.1:0-16391 GCA_034783455.1 Micropsitta finschii | reverse complement strand
AATAAGTGCATTTCTAGAAAGTTTATATTCTTCCCACTGTTCCCAATAAGGAAAGCTTATCTTTCCTGTCTTTGTTTTACAGTACCATTCTGCTTCTGTTTAAAAGTCTATCAGGGTTATTTCTGATATATAGCTGCCTCCTTCGTAATTGCTTGCGTAATTAGCAATAAAATATATTTTTGTAATTTGTTTATATGATTCTTTTGACACTGATAATTTCAAATCAGTTTTTCAAGGTAAAATGCTGTCATCTTTCTTCGTTTGTAAAAATGTAAAGAAAATTGTTTTCATATATCTTAAAAAAAAAACACAACAAACAAACCAACCAAAACCAACGCGAAGTAAACAAACAAACAACCTAACAATAAAATAAAATAAAGTAAAAAGGAAATAAAATAAAGTGAATCCATCACTTAAACATGAATTTTATTAAGAACATTGGAAAAATATTGATTTGTAACAGTATCTCAATATACAAGCCGAGACCCCCCTAGGGGGTTCCCTGCCCTTGGCAGGGGGGTTGGAACTAGATGATCTTAAGGTCTTTTCAACCCTAACTATTCTATGATTCTATGATTACTGGCCCACTATGCTGAGTGGTATAAAATGCCCAATGGGATTGTTTCTAGCCAATGGAATTAACAGTCTGCACAGACAAGTTAAAGAGTAAAGGAAAGAAAGTACCATTATCCCATTTTACAGCTGGATAAACCTAAATTCAGCTGGGTTAAAGCACTGTCTAGACTGAGAAACTAAGGTGAGTTTAGCAGGTCCATTAGCCAACACATTTTAATGAATCCATTTTTAGTCATCTCCTGATCACCAGAATGCCCAAGTAGATTAGTATTTAAAAACTGGCTGTGATTAATGATACAGCTCCTACTTTGCCAGTAGTGGCTACTTTTTTACTTCGAGCTGCAGTTCACTGGCCCTGCAGTATGTGCAAGGTTACAACTTGGTATGACATAATTGTTTGTATTATGTAATATTGCTTTTTGCAATTTAGATTTTATAAGAGCATATGTTTATTTAGATTTTTGTAAGAGCATATATTCTGCATGTATGTTTGAACTATACTTTGGCAGATGGGAATATGCTGGGTAACATATGAAAATTATAGTACAGCTGTTTAATTTAGCACAGTGTGCTCAATTTAGTAAAGACGTGGTCAATATACATTACATTCAAAAAGAAAAAAACAAACGCACATCAAATGGATTTGCCTGGTACTTTATTGCATTCGTTAGAGGACTTTAACAGATAAGCTATTATTTAGGAATGCTGTCTATTATACTCAAGAGGTTATTGAGAGATGAACATCTATACACTTCTGAAGCACTTGAGTAACTTAAAAGTGTAACTGTGATTCTCTAGAGCAACAGAGAGACTTCAGAGCTTGGTTTCCATTGTTTTCTGAGGACACCTCTGCTCGCAGTTGTCCATCCTAAGGAAGGATTTACTGATGGATCCCAGAAGAAGTAGAAGACATTAAGTTTGTAGTTGTTTTGTTGTTTTTTTCCAGAGTAGAATTTTTTCTGAAACATAGCTGTTCAGAATTTGCTAGGAGAGTTTCTTGTCTTCTTGGTTCAGAGTTCTCTTCTTCCAGATGTAACTTCGGTGAAAAGTCATAACTCTAACTGAGACATTTCTTCAAATAACCATACCCAAATCTGTAAAAGATTTTGGATGTGATTGTCAATGCCTTTAGTTTGTCTTTGCATTCAACAGAAAGCTAGTGAACAGACAAGCGTACTGTCTGAGGTGTCAGGTATATTTTATTATCTCTTGGCATAGTACTTTCAGTGGCAATAGCTGAAATCAGTGCCTGGGAATTTTAGCCACTCTCCATGCGTTTTCTGTTCAGGAGAGTCCCTTCCCTGAAGATCCTGTAGCCAAAAAAAGAGAGACAAGTGATTGTTTAATGTACAAATGAGAACCTGGAGATAAAAGGATTTGCCAAAAGCCATAAAAAAGTGAGAGAAGATACTAGATCCCACACAAAGGTGGCTTGCCAACAGCAAAGTCAAAATGCATTAGTGGCCACCAGATGGAAGAATGTGGAGCACTGGCCATTTTTGCATCCACATCTATTTTGCAGTCTAAGATATGATAAAATCATTAGTCCCTATGGATCAATGGATATATTGCCACTGATGTAAGTGGAACCAAGATTTCAGGCAAGATGTCTGTCTACAAGTGTCAGTCTTGTCTGAGCTTTAAAAATAGAAGTGTCTAATTAAAAGATTTTGTTCCTTCTTCAAACATCCCTTTTTCCTTCCTGTATTTGCATTTTAGGACAACTGACTGATTTTTACAAGAGTAGCTATAACCAAAGTCAGGCAATTGCACTGTTAGATAACTTAGTTTTTAATGGCCTGAAGCCTATCAGTAAAGCAGTCTCAGTAGAACGTTGCAGAACCATGAATGTTCAGTGCAATTTTCAAGTAAGGTTATACTTTCCCTACTAGTTTCATGTCTGATTGATGGAACATCACAGTAAGTTGGGGGGGGAATTGTTATTTTTTTTTCCAAGTCAATAAAAATATAACAACTCAATAATGACATGGAGTAAGTAAAGCTTTTCTTAAAAATGGCTGTCGAGTGAAATGAATGATACTTTACCAGCAGTTTAGCAGAGTAACTACTATGACAGGATCAGTGTCTTGTGCTTTAAAAATAAACTTCTTTGCTCTGAGTCAACATCTGCTTTTCCTTGGCCTTCATTTAGCAGCAGGAGACCATTATCCTGTGATGACTTTCTATTCCACTGACATCTCATCTGGTGCACCGATATTCTTAGTATTTTACTCCCCTGCTGTGCCCCTTCCCCTCAGCCACACACACACAAACACTCTTTATCTCAGCCTGTAGAATGCTATGTTCTGCTGTTCCTATGAATAGGAGATTATACATAATGTAATCAATCAGTTGCTTTTACCACTAAGGAAAAGTGTGACCTTCCAATTAACTTCTTATATCCTAATAAGCAAGCAGCAACAGCCTTGGATAGGTGCCTAAAATCACGAGCATTTATCTAAACTGCCGTGACATTGAGAATCTGAGGTGGGCCATCTAAGAAGGCAAAATTTCTTGTGAAAGTTCCAGCCTTTCAGCTCTGGTCTGGCTATTGCCAGAGATAGGAAAATGGAAAATAATGGTGAACTAAACCAACTTAATTTTTACAAAGGCTTGACTTGTTTTAATTTTGAGGCAAATATTGGGAGGCAAACTGGTTTCCCCACTTTTTGAGATAAATTATTATTCAGATTTATTGGATCTGTTAAGTTTATGGATTTAGGGCAATTAATTTGTAGTGCTATGTCCTGTAATACAAGAGAATACATCAAAGCAGAAGTTTCTTCAGCTTGACTTCGCAATTTTTTTCTCCACAAAGGAAAAGAGAAGAACATAACATCCAAATGTAGCAATGCATGTATTAGAGCAGTCCCGAGGTCTATTTAAAGTCAGATGTCAACAAGAAGACACTGAAGGAATAAATGTAAGAAACAGGGCAAGAATTGTGTGATTCTACAGCTTTCCTGCTTTTATGATGGTGCAAGGACTAGATGAACCCTGGGGGCAGGGCAAGGAGGGAAATTGCTGTTATGGTTTGTGGAGCTTCTGGAAGCACTCAGTGCCTAATGGGGTGAGAAGTTTCCTCCTTCTGTGTCTTCCTCTGTCTCATACAGACATGTATATCCCCACATGCGCTAAAGTAATGGGGCACTGTAATGTGGTAGGAGCATGCACATGCTTTCTTTACATTGTTTTTTTGGATGCACCAGAAAGCCCTCTGGATGAGTCAATCAAAATGCATGCAGTTTCCCTGTGTCCTTTTGAAGTGCCCACAGTGAGTACCACAGCCAAAACCTATCCTTCAGTATTATTGTTTTCAATCTAAGTAGGACTAAAAGAGGATGTGTTACATGATGGGTTTACAGGCATGGTTTGAACCTGTCACCAGCAGCAAATTACATCTCTCACATTAAAATACAGCCTCCTTAATATTGTTTATTATACCTGAGTGTAAGCTGATTGTGATGGACCATGATTGTCAACTGATGCAAGTAAGCAAGACAAAGATGGCTTTGTTCGGTTTTCCTTTTCTTCTTTGAGAGGTTTAAGCTAATGCGTGCGTATGTGACCAACTGAAAACCCCTTCCATTTACTTTTTGCTATGTAAAAGTATGATCCATCCTTTTTCTTTTCTGTCCTACATTATTTAAAGAACAACTGTGGGAACTTGCAAGATAAAACTGCTATTGCTGCCTCCTGCTTCAGATTATTTAGTGCAGACTGCAGAACCACTGTGTGTATTTTTCTTGTTCATGGGGTGTTTCACTGCCTCATACCTAAACAGCTAGAATGAACTGGCATTCAGGAGTAGTAGCTTATTCTAGGTGAAGTTATCATACAAGTGTTTATAGTAATTTGAACTAGTTTCCATTGAAACAGCATTTTCATGTATTCAGCTATTGCCAAATGTAGTTTACATTTTTGTGGAGGTCATTAAGGCAGGAAAGGAGGAAAAGAATACAGAGTTTCTCACAAATGTGACCTGGATTTGTCTGAAATGTTTTAGAAATGGTATTGTCATCTTGTACTTGACTATTTGGTATTTTGGAATGTTTGCAGTCATGTCATGGTATACACTTTGCCAAGTAACCACATCAGCAGAAAGATCATCCCTTTTATGCTCTGCCTTGAGGTAGATGTAGACTTGGCAGATGGTATCTCTTGAGATCACAAGAGGAAAAACTATTGAAAAATGCTGATTTGTATTTGAAAATGTCTGAATCAATGCTATTTGAATCAAAGCCTATGTTAGAACTCTATGTGGAATGTCCCTAATTTCTGAATAATTTAGAGAGCATCTCAATTAAAGCATTGCTTCTGTTAGTTCTCACTTCTTTACCATGAGAGGAAACCAGGTTGTGACAATGGGAAAATTATACTCAGATTTTAGACTACTTTCTGTATCGTCTTACGGTTCACTGTCATATTGAAGATCAGTTGTTTTCTGACGTTAACCTGGGTGTCTCAGAAAGGTGGGCTGCCTAAATTCAGCTTGGGGTAAGGTTGTAATACTTAGGATTCATAAGGCTGCCAAGTTTGAACATGAGTTTTTCAGTAGAGGAATGCATGCAAATACAATTTAGAGCATTGGTGGCAAGTATTTGCTCCAATGCATGGATATGGCAAAGAAGTGCACATGAGCAGATCTAATGTATTTGAGAAGCACTGCACTTATGGTGTGCGCATAAATCAAATATATGATGCAGGGACAGTGAATATGGTACTTCTAGAAAATGACCCGCTCCTCATGTATTGTGCAGTAGAAATGCCACATTACAAACTGTACGATAGCACCAGCTGGACTGCCAGCTATCCAGAACTCACAAAGATAAAACATCTGTGACCTCCCCATAGCAGCAAAACTTCAATGCAGGTAAAAAAAGAGGTTGTCTAGAAAAATTAAAATTTGGCATAAACTGGTTTACCTTTTTTCCTTCAGGTGCAAAACTGACTCTGAATTTGTCTTTTTTCTGCCCCATGCTTGTGTGAAAAGAAAGTGTTTTCAGAATAAATCACCTCGCCATATTTACTGACACAGCGAAGGTGAGCACTTACCATTTACAAAAAAAAAGTCCCTCAACCCTACCTGTGCATCAAGAATATGAAAGGAAAGATGAAGAGGAATGCAGGGAGAATATCCTAGTGCTTTGGGGAAATTAATGTCCCCCTGTGGGAAGATACGTTATGGTCCCTCTCACAGGATCTGTCACTCGTGAGTGTCAAGATGTGTCCTTGGAGAATGAGGTTGTTTCCTGCCTTGTAAAAATGATGCTGCTTGTTTAACTGAGAGGTGCTACAAAAAAAGATGCAGATAGATTAACAAGAAAAAACAATGGCCTGTAAGGCAAGAAAGATTTGCAGCATGTTTCTTTCCGTTCCCTCCCTTATGGATTGGAAAATGTACTCTGTCAAGGTGGACTTAATGCATAACAATATATGAATTATTTCATTGGAGGAAAACATTAAGTTATCAAGGCAAATGCTCTGTCCTGACAGTGACCAACAGCGAATGCTCTGAGAATATTAAAAAGCAAAACCAACCAAACAAAACCAAACCCCAAACAACAAAGTAACCAAAGTGGAAAACTCATAATATTTTGTCCAGAAAGGAACTTTTAGTCCTCTAATATTTGAGTTAACATACTTTCCTAAAGTACATGAATTTATACTGTTCCTAAAAAAAATAATATTAAATGTAACTTTTTTTGTATTTTCATTATCCACAGACATGTCTAATCTTGGTCTTTCCCAAATTCCCTGAGAATGTAGTTATTTCTAATTAAGCAACATTGCAACATTGCTTTGTAAGGAGGAGGAGATCATGAAAAACTCCAGCAAGCTCTTTTTCTTTCAAGGTTGGGGTGGTTGCTCTTTAAAGGAGATAGTAGGAGATGGTCAACATAAGAAATTCTAAATGTTAAAAATGTTACATTTGTGAATCCTTTATTTTAGAAAATGTCTGTATAGAAAAGGTACATTTATGGAGCACACTAATTATTCAGGGACTCAGGCAGGTGAGGTTCAGGGTCCCATATGCACAGGATACCTTGTCAAATATGTTTTGATAGCTCTATTAATGCCTTTGGCCTTGATTTTGAATACAAGGAAGTTCTTACCAAGGTGGTAAAGCACTGGATTCCCATTAGACCGTTCTTTGAATGCTCCGCTGAGGCCACATTTGCTCTCCAAACAGTAAATTTGCAAGTGTGGGAGCCAGCATGTGTAACATATATGATGGCTGACTCTGTTATTAGGTAGTTTGGTATGCCACACAATTCTGTTTGCAGCTACCTGCAGAGGTGAAGGTACATATATGGAAGATGGAAAAGTCAACAGTATTCATACTCTCTTAGTCTTTCCTGAAAAGCTTTATAAACATAGTCATAGCACCTCACTCTTTATACAACTGTAATTTCCAGACACAAATGTTAATAGTATTATGTGTTTAATTTCACTTAATAGTCTCAAAAATATAATGAAAAAGTCTTTTTTTTTCTCTGTAAGTACAAGTAATTTTCATTATTTAGAGTATGAATGATGAGGTAAACCAAATACCATCTAAAGCACTTTGTGGCTTTATTCAAATGGGTGTTTGTAAATACCTCTTGCAAAGGGTTTCTTTATCCTGTATTTGGTCAGCATTAATCCTTTAAAAAAAGTCTTGTGTGGTCAGTAAGGACATCCAGTAGAAAACTGATCTGCCAAAGTACTTATCTCAGAATGCAATTTGCTTATATGTCATGCTTTCTTACACTTTTTTTTCTTAAAATACCCATATGTAATCTATACATACAGCTCTCTACTAACCTTCCATGCTCTCACTTCGTGTGCCTAGTTCCTTTTCTCTGTCCATTTATGTCTTAATGTTTTTTTCATGGTGCTGGTTGGATGTAGGATATCAGCTTTTTATTCATCTGGTTTTACTTCTTAGTTCAGGTGACTAGATAATATGTATTGAAAACTATGATTTCTTGGTATTACCCAGCACTGATTCTTTTCCAGTGCTGACAGTCCGCTAAAGGATGTGTGTAAGCAATAGCTCTGCTGGGACATCTAATGTACTGTCTTGTTACAGCTATGTCATCCCCCACCCTCCGCAGCAATGACTCACAGAAGTTTTAGTCTTCTTCAGCAGTCGTTCTTTGATGCTTTTGGAATGCAAAGGATTCATTTCTAGTCCACGCAATACATATTACAGAGTATATGGATGTACGGAAATCGGCGCTTAGCTGTTTCTTGGGACTGCCAAAGTTTCACTGGAAGCAGAACTTCAAACAGAGCTGCTTTCTCTAGTCTTCCATTCATCCTGAAATTTGCAGCTTGTTTTCTTCGTGAATGTGCTTGTGGGAAAAGTCTGGTCTACTGCAGATAATCTTCACCATTGCCCAGCAATCACTGCTGTATAGCTACATACAAACAGACTGTTTGGGCAACGCAGGCTGTTCTCTCTGGATTTTATTTGAATATGTTGGCACTGGACTCGAGCCCAGAAGGTAAACTTGATAGCTGGTGTTATAAAGGCCTGTTCCTGCTTTTGCTGAGGTTGCAACTGAGTAACTGTAGTAGTCTGTAAACTAACGAAACTTTCGGTAGTTCGGGCTCCTGAACCCTACCTTTGTTACACTACAAATTCTTCCCAGTGCTGGAGCAGCAGCATTATTTAAGAGCCTGGGCTGCCATCTTGTTAGCTTGAAGAAGCCTGTGTTTGTGAAAGTCCTGCCTGTGTCACTCAGCACCATGAATCTTTGCTCAGGACACCCTTCTCTCACCTGGATCTTTCTCTTATTTGGCGTGCTGCTTTTTTCACTGAGACTCAGGCCAAAACAGTCCTTTCAATAGCTTCAATTCCTTCACTCTTTAAACAAAGTGTAAGGACGGACAGCAGGTTTCCATCTTGGCTGAGGATAGATTTGAATTGATATGCACAATACACCTGAATTCCAGCGACCTCAGAATCTTCTGATTCATTAACAGCCATCATTAATCTTGATAGAAACTCTAATGGACATAGTAATATTTGCATTTTGTCCAATCCTATTACTCAGATAACTGCCAACAGTCAGGCAGTACTGTGTTATCCTAGAATTAACAGATAAATCTTCCCCATGCGCTAATGCCTAAGTAGCTGGAGTTTTAACAGAACAGTTAATGTGACAAGTCTTATGATGTTAATTGGGGCAGAAAATGAAATATTTCTACTTGGTAGAAAAGAACAAATGTCCCAGCGTAAGACGCAGGCGAATTTCTGAGTCGCCAGCAACTTAAAAAGAAATGCATATGACCATCTTTACTTAGATCTTTACTTGCATAGCTTGCGCTGTGCAAGTTGTCAAAATTGGTTTTCTCAGCATAATATTTAAAGGGGGGGGGGAATAATAATTACAAATAAAGTTTTTATCTCACACAGTATTAATTTATCTGGGCAGCTTAAACGTACATTGGACGATCTGTAATTCTTCTAAAAAGAATCCGTGGATCTAAAAATTGTCCTTCTTGCACAACCATGGATTTGAATTCTTTGCCCAAACATGCATGTGAATGTCAGTACCTAAAGTGCATTCATGTAGCATGCAATTTTCTGTTGATGAGCACTGACAGCCTCACAGTAAAAATCCATATATAACGCTTTTTTTTAATATACATGTACATTTGTAAAGGGCTTTTTAAGTATGAATTCTTTTGAATGCAACAGGAAAGCATTTTGCTTTTAAGCTAAGTAATCTCCAGAAGAATTGGAGGTGCTGATAGAGTAATTGTGTTTATTCTTCCAGTTTCACAATTTCTGCCCTATAAACATTGTTTTGCATTATTGGACTCCACGTTTCCCCTTCTCATCTGATGTTTTACAAATATTTTTCTAATTGCTCGAGACAGTGTGGTCCAATAAAATTACATCGACTTTCTGCTGAACTTGTTTGTCTGATCCACTGCCAAAAGTTGTAGGCAGCTAGGCAGCACACTTGGTCTCACTTTCTTTCACTCCCCCTCCTCTAAGGCAATGCTTTCAGACAGCCCTCCACCCTTAAAATAACATGCATGTGAAGACTTAGGATTGTGAAGCATGTATTTTACAATTCTCGGGCATTCAGACGCTTCAGCAAGACACTGCATCCTGGCAGATTTTTAAGACAACTGAATCTGTTTCTGTCTGTAGCTTGTTACATGATTAAATTAATACAGGTAAATCATACATTATATTTTAAAGCATAAGTACATATTTTGGCTCTGGGCTCATTCATGTTTCAGCATAACAGCTACTCGCAGCCTTAATGCAGCATCTCTTCATCTGATAAAGGAAAAATTACAGCTAGAAATATCCAGAAAGTGAGGTACTGTGTTGCATTATCACCCTGAGAGCCCACATAAGGAAGGTACAAGGGGATATAACAGCTGACATAAATAGCTGTAAAGTATTCTATATTTTTACAGTGACAGGGATATTCAGAGGAGGATTGCAATCCTGTGGTTCTGAAAGAGCTAACAGAACAATGAACTATTATGCTTGAGTCCTGATAACAGAGTGCCTTCTAATGAGAGATGGATTGTAACTAGCTGTGTACTGAGAATAAACCCTCGCCTTTCATTGTCATGAATGTGTTTCTGTTTATGATCAATTTGCCACTTTCTTCATGATATTACAGCTTTCCTGGTTTTTGCCCTCATATAATGAAATGATCCCGTAGTTTCTTTCCTTATAGTATATAAGTTTGCTGGTTTTTCTGTTTGAATGACCTCATGTACATCATGCACCTCAGTTCACGTGCATTTTTGAGCATTTGCTTACTATGTACCACATTTTGTGTGATGGAACATGATCAGGTCCAAGATCTCCTAAAATAATTGGTTACTTTAAAAAGTACCTTGAGGAAAAAAAAGAACAAATAGTGCTAGTTTGCCACAGTGGACCAGATACAGTATGTGATCAGTTAGCTGCAGCCCACAGATAAACACAGACAGACAAGCTAGCAAGCATAAACAGAAACCACATTATTACCCCACTCAGACTTCTGGTCTCATATTTGTTAAGTGATTTCTAGAGTCCGAAAAGCAAAACAAGAATTTTCAAGTACAGATAGCTGAATTTGACATTATTTGATATTAGGCATCTACGGTTCTTTTTAATCTTCAGCATCAGTCACTTTCTAATCATCTTTCTCTCTAGTTGGTTAATAAAGATGTGGGTTTTATAATGGATGGTATTTATCAATGCAACCTCATTTAATGTTTAAAGAGCTGCGTAAAGCATAAACATTGTATCTCTGGCTTTGGCAAATTATTTGACATCCTTAGTAAGTTAAAAATACCTAATGGTAATTTCAGAGAGAGTCTGTTGAAGCTTCCAGATGTCAGGAGCTATGGAAGTGTAAAGTATTATTACAGATGTTTCTCATAATAATAATACATCTGATAGCAGGGCAGAAAAAGGAATTAAGGGCCAAGTACTTCAGTCATTAACTGAGCTGAACTCCCACTAAGGTCTATGTGAGTTTTGTTCAAATAAGGATTACAGAATTCAAATGTAAGTAATTATTTCCAATATGGAATGATTTATAATGCTTTTCCAGCCTTGTCTTTCTAGAATCTTGAAAACAGAGTCAGAGTGTATTGACTCACTGTACACAGAAAGAAAGCTCGCCAGCATGAGGCTTGGTAGCATAAGGAAAGTTTGACTCAATCATAGATACACAAAATCAAGCAGGGTGACTTACATCTGCAAAGCAATCAGAAGTGCGCCTGCAGCAGAGAGAGACGTATCCCAGCTAGCATTAATTCAGCTGGCATGAGTACTGCATTCTCATGAGGTTATACAGGCTGTGTTGAAATCTTTGCCGCTACATTTACAGTGCTATTGGCAAGGTTAGGGCTAGCTCAGGAGTGCCTAAATATATACCACCACCATACCTCTGGCTGCAGTGCAGGCACCTCTTTTGTTAAAGGCACACCGAAGAACCAATGGGTAAGGAAGCTGCTGTTCGAGTTGATAAAAGTATTTCCAGTGAAAACTTCATCTCTGTAGATTGCAAGCTCTAGGGGCCTTTTTAAAGCTTTTTCTGAAATAAGTTTTAAATAGCCCATGTATTTGTGGGAAAACACCACAAATAACTGCTTTGTTGCAAAGTCCAGTTACAGTAACAGCACTAAACACATTAAGATACAGTTTGGTCTTACTGTATGGACAGCATTAAACTAGGTCAAAAACTGTTCTTCAACACTATGAAATTATGATAAAACTTCAAATATTTAGAATGAGGGTGAAACTTTGTTTAGGTTTACATTCATTATAGAACTTGTATGTGTGCCATCTTCTTTGTTGTGCAACCAAATCCTGCAAAATGCTAGTTTTTCTCGATGTTAGTAGCCGGTTGCTGCAGAGTATGTGGTGTGCAGTCTTCTGAAATGCTGTTGCGCAAGATGATAGGTGATATTTTTGGCAATATGAAAGTCTCCATACTGCTCCACATCTGTGTCTGTGACACAAATTGTAGTTGTTTAGCATGGGTGTATCTGTTTATACGCATGGAGAACAAAAAGAGGACTAACATAAACAAAATGTCATATACGTTCAAATTTTGATTGCAGTAATATAATCAATCTGACATCATCACAAAAATGAAGTGCCAAAAAATATTAATCTGCCAGCTCATGAAGGGCAAGCCTCAAATTTCTGTGGTTTGGTTCAATTAAGCACAAAAAAAATTAAGTACGTTCACAAACCTCTCAGATCCAGGCTCTGTTCCTGCTTCTTCACAAGGTGTTAAGAGGCTCAAATCATCGTATTACTTTCTGTCCTCCAGTGGCTTCAGTTCAGGTATGCTGGGCAGGATTCACTGTGGTTATCTAGACATAAGCAGTACAGGACCAATATATGAACTAGTCACTAAAAACCCTTTAATAAAATCAGTGGAAATAAATAGGCTTTTCTTGGGTGTGATTCATCTCACATGTGTAACCTTGGAATGAGATGTCTCATGTCTTAGTAGTAGTAATATTTCTCCATAGGCTATAAAGGGATTCTTGAGAACTGCCTCAAACGTAACAGTCTAGGTCCCACTCGTCCACTGGCCATCTTTCAATACTTTTCAATGCTCTTATGTTCAGTGGCCCAACAGCTGAATTTCTCTCAGTTTTGCCTTGAAATTATTAGCACTATTGTGGTGATGATCAACAGCAGGCAAATTACTGCTGGAACAGTGTTCTCATAATGCTGTAATTAATATTTAATGACATTTTGAATTTTTATTCTTTTCCATTCTATCTCCATGCCCTGTGTAATTTAGTGCAAAAAAGTGTCTAGCACTGCTGTATTTCTGGGTTTGGCAGGTGTGTAAATAAAAGACATTGTTTTGTATACTTCAGGTAATGATTATATCAGATATTAATGCCTTATATGTTTTATTAATTAAGTAGCTGAATTTTTTGCCTTTTCAACTATAAGGCATTTTGCTCCTAATAGTAGGATTTGTGGTGTTACTTTCCAGGAGGTGATGTGTTCAAAAGCAAGTTTAGCAGACACTTGAAAATTTACTGGAATGGTGATGCAAGTTGCAGAATTCTTAATGATCAAAACTTTGAAGTACTTTGAAGTAACTCCCAATACCTCATAGTGTTCTAAGTTAGATGACAAAGCCAAGGAGATATACTTGGTTGCTTTATGAAGAGTGCTGAAAGAAGCTGTCATTAGTTCAGGAACAGCATGACACAGACTCACAATTGGAGCAGAACTTGCCATGTTTGAATTACTTCATGGCTTTGCTAAATTAACTCAATAGTGTAAATGTAAAACGTGAAGCTGGAAGAACAGTGATAGCTGTGATGTTTGATAATATGTTGTGAAAAGAAAGTGGAAGTATTTAGGAAAGATTTGATATCGGAAAGCAGAAATGGCTATCTCTACTGAAGAAACATCTGGAAAATTCAGCTGTGTTCATGAGAAATACTGGAAACCCTAAAGAAAATACCAATCACAATCAAGTATAATAAAAATCTCACTGGAAATTTTGGTTCCTCGAGTTCCAGGAGATGAAGAATCATAATTCATCAGACAGTTAGATGGAGTCAAAAATGAAGGTTTGTAACTGCAGATCTTGAGTGATCTATCATATTTGTAGCATCTTCTCATTTTACTCATTTTCAGGTTATTTTCATGTTTCAAATGCTCATATTTAAAAGGAACTTGCATCTTAGAGTCTGGTGCTAAATATCATCTTTATGGTTTTATAAGGAATCTTTCCCAGCCTGTGCAGTACACTTTCTTAACCAGAATCATTTACCTCGAAGTTGATGAAGGTGGGAAAAATGTTGTTTTTCCATTAAAAATGACCAATGTGAGTAAATTTTTGTAACAGCTTTAGTAGATGTTAAAGATAGTGATGATTTCCTGGTTGCAAATGGCCTCTTGAGGCATTAGTAAAACTTAAGAAATATTCCTTTCACTTTTCATTTATGGTTTGGTGACTCTCCATTTCATTTTGTCCACTGCATCATACTTGCATTAGAAGCACCCTCCTGCTCTTTGTTCAGGCAGGCATGGCAGAGTGCTGTATTATGCACTGCCACTGTTCTGAGTCTTGAATGAAGATGGTGGCCAATGTATAGAAATCCAGATGACAAAGTCATTTGAATCATTAAAACAAATATATCATCCTTTGTCAAAAGAACTGATTTCTAGTTTCAGAAGCATAATACATTAATTTCATTTAGAATTCTATTCTAAGTACCTGTAAAATAGGTAGTTTAGCTGGGTACTAAGGTCTCTTCATTTAGAATTCTATACTAAGTATCTGTAAAATAGGTAGTTTAGCTCAGTACTAAGGTCTCTTAAGTGCAATAAGTGCAGAATTCTTACCAACATTTAAGAAGTAAATTTTTACTAGAATTAAGATTTTCTAATGTAAAATTTGATTTCCACTGAAATACAAAAGGTTTCTCTAAGCTTTTTGAAAGCTGTGTTTTGGCATTTTACCAATAAGTATATAATTTCAGAAGACCTCACTCATAAATTCTGAAGTAATCTGTGAGCCTTTTTTTACCTAAACCAGTCCTATTTCTAACCTAAATACTTATTTTGCCTGTTTGCAAATGTCTGTAGACACTGCCTCTTCTTTTTGGACTTCCTAATACAGAACTTTGGGTAACTGTGTCATCCAGATTGCCCATGTTTTGATTCACACTGTAAATAACCTTTGTTACAAGAACTCTTGGCGGATTTTCTGCACATCAGAAGAGGTTCTTGAGGTATATGTTCTCAGACCATGAGAACAACACCGATGTCTGTAAGCATTATCTTAGCCTTTTTAAATTATACATTTAAACTGTTCAGTTGAGTGAAGTCCTTTTTCTTATTTTGCTACCTGGCAAAGGAAGAGACCACCTCTCAGTAAGTTGTAACTGGTTTTTATATTTGGTGCAATGAAATTAAGATTAGATTCCAAGCAAAACAGTTTTACTCAACATAAATAAAACTGATCATTATGTACAAAGTCGTCTGTATTTATACTTTGACTAGAAATCAGACTAAAGCTTTGAGTCTTCTTCAGCTGGCACTTAAAAGTCTGTGTATAGCTGAATTTAAATAACAAAGAAGATAGTATATTTATTATATTTTTGTGGTTTACTGTACCACTGTGGCTCACAGCACTCAGAATTTGGTTGCATTTCCAAATGCTGTTGATACAGGAAAACCAGGGCTTTTTACATCCATTTAAACCTTAACTTCTGAATGAACTGTGCTACATGGAGTCTCTTGCCCTTATCTAAAGACATTTCAGAAGACCATCTTTCTTTCAGCACAACTATAAATGGACTTACCTAATAAATCTAATGCATATGCTGATGAAAATAATGGTGGTGGTCAGTTAAGACCTACTGGAGTTACCAGTAGTTTCCATTTTTTAATGAAAGTGGAATTAATCACCTTTTCCTTTGATACAATTAAAGAATATACAGTTTTCCAATGAAACAAACACACAGCCAGAAAATAAAAGTAAAGGTGCTTGAAGTGAACTGAAACATGCATCTCTGTCCTACAAAATGGCAAAGAAAGGAGGTTGTACACTCCATGCGGGAGCAGTTTGATTGCATGGAGCTCTGCTGTGGAATAGGCAACAGGCATGTCAGAAGGTTGACAGTCAGCAGGGAGGCCAGTGAAGGGTGTGCTGAGGTGGGTGCTGCTACCAAGCACCCAATAATGGTGATCTACTGAACCTCCTTCTCAAAAACATACAAGACCAGGTGGGAATATGATGGTCCCTGGCAGCCTTTTCTCACTCATACAGTTTGCAATGATAGTGCCTCAGGGGTCATTATGCCCATTTAAAAGCAATCAACCAACCATCTCAGTCTGAACAGCAGAAGGCACTGTAAGCAAAATGAGCATGATTTCTATTGGTCTTCTGGGTTTTCATACTGTCATAAAAATAAAGAAAACCCTTGCTCTTCTTTCATGGGAAGTAAGATCACGAAACTGTAAGTATTATCCTGTACATACGTAAATATCATCTGTCTGGAGATAAAAAAGAGAAAGAAGTAGTAGTTTCATTTATCCTATATTAAGTTAAAGTACATTAAAACGGTGTTTATTTCATGAGTAGTTTCTTGAATGTAGTTACCCCGTATTAATAGTGTTCTGAAAAATTACACAGGAGGTCAGAGAGAGCAGCTTTGATAGAGTTGCTCCTGTTGATGAATTATGGTAATATAATGTATTTGTCATAAACTAAACTCATATATATATAAACAAAATATATAAAGGGTGAGTGTCAGGATGATGGAGCTAGGCTTTTTTCAGTGATGTCCAGTGATAGGACAAGGGGCAA
>JAVHNF010020112.1:0-10780 GCA_034783455.1 Micropsitta finschii | reverse complement strand
AGTCCTTCCTCCTCCTGCGCTCCAGGCGAGTCCTCTTGATCAGGCTCTCGTCCCGCTCGCCTGCCCGCGCCAACTGCATGTCTATTTCTTAAACATTTCCTTTGTCCCTATCTGAAGAAAGCTTTTAATCTCTCCTCCTCATGTTTTTGCTGAATTGGTGATTATAAATGACACGTAGGTGTCTCTGAGACTCAGTGCAGGTGCACAGCTCACACAGTTCAATATACCCTAGTACTTCCTTCTGCAGTCTTTCTGTTTCGCCCCACTGTTATTTTCCAACTGGACTATTGAGGCAGCTCTTCCTGCTTTAATGGCCAGGCAAGCCATGACAGAGGAGTAGGTCAGAGTTTCTGAGCCCAAATTTCACACATGACCTCTGTTCTTAGGGCAGTGAGTAGCACACAAGCAGGAAATCACATGATGCTCAGATTTTTGATTTCAGAATAGTTTTCAGTATTGAACTGCAGCCATGAGATGTTCCTAACTATCCAGCCACTCTTCCCCACCCTCAGCTATCACAGTGCTAATGCACCAAAAGCAAAGTACAGATAAGAAACTGATGAGAATAACAATGATCTTTCATCCCAGGCATTTGTAAGAAACAACTGAGTGGCCTCGAAGGAACTCTCTCTAAAACAATATCATCTGCCAGTTAGCTCAGGAGTCTAAACTACCTGGGTGGAGGACTCATCTGGGTGTTGCTTCAGGAGGAATTCAGGTATATTTGATAGGGAAAAAAAGGCAAGGAAGGAAATTCTAGACAGAGGTAGAACAAGCATGCAGTAGATGGGTTGTCTCTAGCACTATATTAATGTTCTTAAAAGCAACTGCTGAAGGAAGCCTGTTGAGAAGCACACAATGCTACAGATTTCAGAACTGTCGTCATTACGAGACTAAAAATATATCCAAAGCACTATGGTTTGGAGGCTGTACTTGTCAATAGCTTAACACAACAGAAGCTTCGACTCTCTTAGATGACCTGCTTCCAGAGAAAGAAGTAAAGTCTTCTCACTCATTCTTCTTGGGAAGACAGAAAGTTTTAATGGGGCACAGGGAAGGGACCTTACTGGCTTAGGGGCAGAATCTGTACAGAAAAACTGACAAAATAGCAACACTAAGACATGCAGTCAATCCTCTTTCCAAGCTCCTTTTACATGAGCAACTGCCCTTAAGAATCTTTCCTGTCTTGCAGGGTGTATGTGGATGCCAACAAGATCAGTTCTGTCAGCAGGAGAGAGAAAAATTCACTCAAGCTATCAAATCATCTCCCATCCTTCTCCAAACACCACATCACCTCTCTAGGATGAGGTGCTATTTTTAGTCTTCTAGTTTTAAGCATATGCTAAGGCTGCTTCCAAACACTTCTCTTCTTCTGATTTTCAAGCTTTGCATCTTGGGTGTGGAGGTCTGAAATGTTAACTATTAGTAGTCTGGATTCCCCTCATCCAGCACATGTCAGTGAATCCAATACCTAAGAAAGTATTTGCACTAATTAGGCACACACAAGAGAAGACATACATAAGCAGCTTTGATGGGTTCCAGCTGCCTAGGATTGGCAAACATATACACATATATGTGTATATGTACACATACTCTCCTGCTTCTTACATGGGTGTCCTGGTTTCAACTGGGATAGAGTTATTTTTCTTCCTAATGGCTGTACAGTGCTGTGCTTTTGCTTTAGTCTGAGAACAATGCTGACTATACACCAGTGTTTTAGTTGTTGCTAAGAAGTGCTTACCCTGGTCAAGGACTTTTCAAGGACTCTCATGCTCTGCCAGTGAGAAGGTGCACAAGAAGCTGGGAAGGAGTACAGACAGGACAGCTGATCTGAACTAGCCAAAGGGGTATTCATACCATAGAGCATCATGCTCAGCTTAGAAACTGAGGGAGTTGTCCAGGAGGGACCTGTCACTGCTCGGGATTGGCCTGTGTATCGGTCAGCAGGTGGTGAGCAGTTATATTGTGCATCACTTGTGTTTTCTGAGCTTTCATTTCTCGGTTTTTGTTGTTCCCGATCATAATTATTGTTGGTATTATTGTTATTATAATTCTGTTTTACTTTATTTCAATTACTAAACTGTTTTTACCTCAACCCACATGTTTTACCTTCTTCCAGTTCTCCTCTCCATCCTGCCCTGGAGGGAGAATGAGTGAGTGGCTGAGTGGTACTTAGTTCCTGTCTGGATTTAAACCATGACAGTGGGGTGCACGTATTATATCATAGCAAAGGCCTTCAGAATGACAAGCCTGCGAAGTCTTAGTAAAATAATATTTTACCTTCCCCATTCTGCACCTGGAAAAGTCACTTGTATATTGTGCCTGTTTGGACTTGGAAGACTTTACATTTTTGATGAGGTCGGTACTTGCTAGAAGCTTGTCCATGTCTCAGTTCCTTCAAGCAAAATGAAAGGCAGAAAAACTTTAAGTGATGTACAGTGTTGGTAGGATTAATGCCTTAATTCTCATGTTTTCTCTTTCAAAAGTCTAGCCTATCCACAAATGAGACATAACTGTTTCTAGGGCAAAATACAGCAGCAGCCACTAGTGCCAGCAGCACCACATTGCAGTCGTGGGAAAAGGAAAAAAACATCCTTCCCTACTGAAATGGCAGCAGAAATTTTGGTGTCATAGAAGGCAATTAAAGGCTTGCAAAATAGCTGTGACTCCAGGGTAATGTCCTTATCTAGCAAAAAGTAACAGAGAACTGTTCCATAAACCGTCCAGCCAAGTCAGCTGTCTCCAACAGAAGCAAGTCTGGAAGGTTTCTTCCCTAAAGATTTATTGACTTGATAAATTGCTTTAACAAAATTAATAAAGCACAACATACTTGAGTGATTCAGTGTGCAGTTTCAAGTCAGTGAAATACGTTTCCTCCTTGCTGATCCACAGTGACAAAGCAGCACTGGTAAGGGGGATTTTTCTAACACTGTAATGGCAGGACGCTGGCTGTGGCGAGAGAAATTGATAGGCTGGCAGCATGGCAGTATCACTTCGATGGTATTTAAATACCATACCAATACAAGCCAGCAGAGACAGGAATTCTGAAGAATAAAAGTGATCTGGAGCCTGGCAAGATTGCTCTAATAGCATATATTAAAAGAAAAAAAAAAATACCAAACTCAATTTAGTTCAGTCAAGAGAAACAGAAGTTGTTGCTTTCACTTGTTTACAGACATGTTACAGCACGAACTTTCATTACAAAAATATGTAGAAATCAGCAAGATGCAAGCTGAGTAAATTGTGTGTGATGCTGAGAGAAGTCCTCTGCAATGTGAGTAAATATGAAATAAAATACTTGATATACCTAATTTCAGATTTAAGGAGAATAACTTGCTCTCCTGCTAGGTTGTCTTACAGGCTCTAAGTTTTAGTGGAATGGGCAGACCTTATGACTGATCACCAATTTCTTTTCCCCTCTTCAACATGTGATACAAGAAAAATCCCAGAGTGCAAAACAATATCCACATTGCTCTTCAATTTAAGAGAAACATGATCCAATTTACTCCCAAAGCATTTGCAGAGAAATCACAGAATCATAAAATCATAGAATCGTTAGGGTTGGAAAGGACCTTAAGATCATCCAGTTCCAACCCTCCTGCCATGGGCAGGGACACCTCCCACTGAACCATGTCACCCAAGGCTCTATTCAACTTGGCCTTGAACACCACCAGGGATGGAGCATTCACAGTTTTCTTGGGCAACCCACTCCAGTGCCTCACCACCCTTACAGCAAAGAACTTCTTCCTTATATCCAATCTAAACTTCCCTTGTTTAAGTTTTAACCTGTTACCCCTTGTCCTACCACTACAGTCCCTAATGAAGAGTCCCTCCCCAGCATCCTTATAAGTCCTCTTCAGATACTGGAAAGCTGCTATGACTGACTTTATCAGTGCTGGCTTTGAATGTTCTCACTGGTTTCTCTATCAGGTTCAGCATTGCCAACCTCCAATTCAGTGCAGCCTCTGTGTACATTTACCATTACCATTCCTTCCAACATTTATACTTTTTTTTCCATGCTACTTTACCCAAATATCTTTTTTTCTTCTATTTTACTTTCTTTGCTGTCTGTGCTAAGAACTTTTCCCTTCTTTGTGTGACAAATAACCATCTTGTCCTTTCTGCTAAACTACTAATGAAAAACATACTTAGAAAAAGCAATTTCTATTAGACACTTCAAAGTAATTTGCTACTTTGCATCCAAGTACAGTAGTAATGCTCTTGCTTACATCCATCATCCAGGTCATTCATGTCCCAGAATTTCAAACAAGAATTAAATCAGAGACTCATAATTAAACAGCAAATGCTTAAGTGCCAGGCACCTGCAGTTCCCACCTACTGCAAAATAAATGCTTATTCTGGAGCATTTTGGAAAATGTCAGTATTTGTCTCAGTGACTGAATACAAAATTAGGACATTTGTTTTGGAAACCACAATCCCCATTTTTTACTGACTTGATTATCATTATTTGCAGCCTGTTGGACACTGCTCACCCTTCTCAGTTTCGATTACAAGCTTTCCTGTGTTCTACACAAGGCTCAACATACTGACATAATCTCTGACAACAGGTTATCACTACCAGTTGTTTGATCTTGGAACTGAAGCAGCACATTACTTCAGCAGTAAATGAATGAGTGAATTGTGAGAACAGCCTGTCTGCTGACCCGTGAAAACAATTTAGCTTTCTTTCAGACTGGCAAGATTTAAGTCTTCAGAGACTCAGATTTTCATCTGCTTTTACTTCCAAAACGAATCAGATCACATAGATGTGTGAGCTGGGAACCAGTTTCTAAATATGACATGCATTCTTTCCTGGTAACATTAAAAGTACTAGATTCTTCCCAATATTTAAGCCCTTGGTGCTTAAGTCAAAGTTAAGTGTTATTCTCTCTGTGATGCATTCTTTGCTGCTTCTTTTCTAAATTAAATGTCTGGTGTGTCTTGTCTGGAGAGTACAACATAGAAAGTGAGTGCTGCCTGTGGAACGATGACCTGCAATGAGCGAGCATCCTTAAACAGCAAGGGAAGTGCAAAAGGTGCTCGTGTTAAGACCAAACTTAGAAAATATGAAGACTGCTGAGGACTTTCTCTCTGAATGGTTAAGAAACATCTCCTTTTCATGTCATCTGACAAAATGATCAAAAGAACCAAATGCAAACAGACAAACTTGTCAGTACCAGGAACATGATGGAGAGGTCAGCAATGGATACTTTTAATGAAAGCCTTAGGTTCTATGACACATCCACTAGCTGGCCACACATCCTAGTGAACACAGTTTTATCCTACATTCTTGTATGGAGTGCTTACCAGTCTTCTTTGTGCTGCTTGTCATCTCAAAGGAATCTGAGTAAGGGAGGCAGAATGAAAAACACAGCTTGCAAGTTTAGAATCCAAGACTTAGAACCAAGTTTATGGAGAAAGAGCACCTTCCATAAGGCTCATTTTACTTGGGCTTTCAATGAAACCCAAATATTTTATTTTCAGGGCTTTCTTTCCCTTATGAATCAATGAAGATACTGCTTTACTGCTGCTGAACACACTGACACTATCCAGCTGTTTATATATGACAACTGTTGTGCTAGCAAGACCACCTTCCACCTGTCCCTAGTATGTCTCATATTTGCCTTCCTTGCTACCCCAGGGAAATACACAGAATTAAGTCAGGAACCCAAACCAGAAAGGAATCCAAAAACCCCAAACTGCTGTAAGTACTAAGTACTACACCTGGCCTTTGCAGGTCTCATAGGAATGGCTTATAAATATCCTGGTGTCCCTGAGTAACTTTTACCACAGGCTAGTTCAGGATATGGTGAGCAGTCACCTGCATTCCACAAAAGCCTGACAAGCTACCTCATCTGTGTATGAGCTTGCAGCAGATGACCAAGATTGGAGAGGACTTTCTGGGCCATACAGCCCATTCTCATGCGACTGCAGACACCTCATCATCTAAAGCCCATGTTATTTCCAGTTTTGGCCTTTGATAAAAGCCACCCATAGGCATACGTTTTGAACACAAAGAATCAGCACAGAGTAAGAGAGCTATAGCTCAAGGCATCTGGGGGAGAAAAAATACCACCTGGTTTGGATACGAAACTCCTATTTAGATGAGCAAGGAGTAGGGAGAACTGCTTACATCATTGTTCTTACAACTCTCCTCACCCTTTGGGGTCAGCAGATTGTTCATCTTGAAGTTTTCTGGTTCCAACTGACAACAGTCCCAGTTAGGGTAGCTTTTTTGTGTTGGTAGCATACCTAAGTGGAGAGAAAGAAGGGACAGGGAAAGAAAAGGAAGAGAAAAGAATACTTGGCACTTTTCTCCCATCTTTATAGTGTGCTATACACACTGAGCTTCACAGTATCTCATGATGTGGTTCACTTGTTTGTATGAACAAAGTTCAGCTTATGTTTATCTAAAGCATGAAGTATAATAACTTTAGAAGGGGATTTAGAATGCAGACCCTGCTTGCTCTCCCCTATAAACAATACGGCAGCTTGTGCCAAAGGCCTGACATCTTGTCTCCAGCAGCTGCCAGCTGTGGAGGGTTACAATAGAGTATAAGAAACTGACCCATAATGAGAGATTCTGTCTCTGGTATTCCCTTTCCTTCCATCTGCTAATCAGGAATCTACAGACTGGGGGTTTAATATTTCATCATTTCCTGAAAAGGACATCTTAAGTGATCCACAGAAACAGATGAATGTGAAAGTAAGAGTCAAAGAGAAATCAGTCATGGAAGCAAGCAACAAGTAGCCAGGTACCAGAGAATACCAGATTGGAACAGACCTCAAGGATCATCTGGTCCAACCTTTCTAGGCAAGCATGACCAGGACTAGATGGCCCAGCACTCTCTCCAGCTGAACCTTAGAAGTGTTCAGTGTTGGGGAATCCACCACTTCCCTAGAGAGATTATTCCAATGGCTGATTATTCGTACTGTGAAAAATTTTCCTCTTGCATCCAGCTGGAATCTCCCCAGGAATAATCTCTATCCATTACCCCACATCTTTTCCATGTGACTCCTTGTAAAAAGGGAGTTTCCATCTTCTTTATAGCCACCCTTTAAATACTGGAACATGGTGATAAGGTCTCCCCCAAGCCTTCTTTTCCCAAGGGTGAACAACCACAGCTCTCTCACCCTTTCCTCATACTGCTTCCTAGTCCTTTGATTATCTTTGTGGCTCTTCTCTGGACCCTCTTCAGCCTAAGCACATCTTTTTTGCACAGCAGAGACCAAAACTGAACACAGTATTCCAGGTGTGGTCTCACAAGCAAGTAGTAGAGTGGGATAATGGTGATGCCCTTGTTGATGTAACCCAGCATCCTGCTGGCTTTCTTTGCCATAGCTGCACACTGTTTACTCCCATTGAGCTTGCTGTCCACCAGGACCCCCATGTCCCTTTCCACAGATCTATTCCCCAGACAAGCGGATCCCAGACAATAGGAACTTTAGGATGCAATAGAGCTTAACACAAACTTTGACTGTTGCATGGGCTACACGTGTCCTCTGAACCCTCAGTCTCCTCGCCACCAAAGACAGTTTCATGACAAACTCTGTCAGAAAGTGATGGATGCTATCCAGAGCATGTGAGCAGATGAATTACCTGCATATTTGTTTAAACTCTTAAGGTGAAGTGTGATTGAAAAACCTCTTTAGAGGCCTGGGAACTTTGGATACAACATCATGGATTCATAAACACCTTTTCTGCTTCTTAGAGCAGAGGATACATGTTTTGCACAGTAGTACACATAAGAAAGGCCCAAGCAAACAAATGTAAACATGTAGAATGTATATATGTGAATTTAGGGAAGAAGGGAAGAAAATGAGTTTGAAAGACAAAGGATAACTCAGTTTGCAGCTGACAGTTTGCATGAGCCACATTTCCTGACAGCACAATATTACTCTCACCTATCATCCATTCTGAAATTACATTGCAAAGCTGTGTCTTGGACTCATCAGTACTGAAATGTGATCTTGGGAAACCAGAAGTGTACACAGGAGGCTTGATTCAGTAGTGAAAAAATAGGGTTTAAGGAGAGAAAAATGACACCTTCATACTTTTTAGTTGAGAGATCATAGATGGACTGCTCTTTTGAATACATTTCAGACAAAGCAATGACTTTGAAGAGACAGTAACAGGAAATAAGTGGACAACTTGGCAATAAAAGGAATGGAAACATTTCTCTTTCCCCCTTTCTTTAAAGCAGGTGATGTTAGCAAAAGAGAGCAATCAGACTGTCAGTACAGATATTTAGAACTTTAAGGAGACAATAAAAACCTGCAGTGAAAAGTAAAAGGAAATTAAAATCTTGGGAATAAGGAAATAGCTAGGAGAGAGAATGCAGAGATGAATTAGATGAAGGCATATTCGGTGGGCGAAAGATAGAGGGTAGTCGTGAGTGACTAGAAATCCAAACCGTGCTTTATCCTATTTTATTATTTTCATTACATTATTAAGAGCTTTACTATACAGAAGACAAAGGCATGAACTTCCCTAGCTATAACTTGGTGATACAATGCAGGAACACCGCCTGTGACACCCCCTTATCCTAAAAAGTTACAGTACAACTGATGGTTTGGATATTAGGATTCCTGCAAGAATTGATGCCTGCACAGCGCTCAAAAAAAAATATCTCTATTTATAGGACAAGTATTAGTTTCAGTCTACTTCTATGGGAATGGGTTTCTCCATCTCATTTCTCCGTCCTTGTGTTTTCTTCGCCTAGCTACAAGCACTTTAATGAGGGCCTCCTGGTGGTGGAATCAGCGACAGTCAAGCAGGAGAGCGTAACTCTGCAAAGCGGTGAAACTGCTGTTCTTTCATCTCTTGAGTTGGCTGTAATGAAGAAAAGAAACACAGTAAGAAAAAAAGTGTCTGCTTTGTCAACAAAATATAAGCGAGGTATTTACTATCTAGGACACTAAAAGAAGGAACATCATTAACTGCAGAGCACTAAGACAACAGGAATTTTCTCACTCCTGAAGAAATTAATTGGGCGTGGAATTAATTTCAATATAGCAAAAAATTTTGGTTTTACAGGTTTTTAACTCAGGCTTCTTTAGCCCACCAGTCAATGTAGCAGCTTTCAAGCAGCAATAATTACAATAAACGTTCTCTTTGACATCAGAGTAAGCCTAGAGTAAGTCCACTGAATTCACCAGTTAGTGGGGTTTCCCTATAATTATTGATATAACAGGGAAAAATAATAATCCTGCACTATGTATGAAAAAAAAAAAACCAAGGCAAGAGAAACACTACTGAGTTAAAAGCAGCTCTCACACCGTCTAAGCTATAGGTTCTGTATTGCTTGCGAATCAAAAAAGCCAAAGAAGAAGCTCCAAATTAGGCTACCCAAACCAGGCTGGGTCTATTCCAAAATTTCCACACTGTCATGTGCTACAGCCCTATCTTCATCCTGTCACGCTCTCAGCCTTCCACCAGTGCTCCCAAAGACTTTGTTATAAAAAGCTACGTGGCCTCCTTACACTATGACTGCAATATGAAGGTTCTTCACTGTTTAATAAGCTTTTGCAGATCCTAAGTGATGTTTCTAGTTTATTGGACTGGGAGAGAGAGAGTGTGCTAAGTGTTCAACTCCCCACCAAGTGACAGGCACAGTGAAAACCAGGCCAATAGCTTAAAATCATATGTCAAACTACCTGCTGGCAGGAAAACAATGCAATATATTGAGAGGCAAAGCTAGAAACAATGATGCTCTAGTCTCAGTATCTACCTGATTTAAGTGGAGAAATAACGACGAGAACCTGCTGCCAGAATAGCCTGGGAGGTTGGTGCAGCAAGGAAATTCCACAGCTTTTTTTGTGGAAATGGAGTCTGGCAAGAAATGAAATTTGGTAAAACTATGCAAAAGAAGAAAAACTCCTGAAGCGAATCACACCAGAAATCAGGCACCGAAACCTCTTCCTCTTGCTCTCACTTCGGGGAAAGCTTTCTGAACTCTCATTCACAAGCCTGAAACTATTCACACACGCATCCGTGCACAAGCAACCAGGCAGACAGAAGAAAGCATTCACCTCACATGCCAGGGTTGTGGGGACAGGCTGCCTGGCCTTTTCTGAGCCTCTGCCTTGCAGAAAGAGGCTGTCAGAGAATCACTGTGAGAGCCTGGGAAAAGCAGACAGTTAGTTTTATAATAATTATAATGTATTACCACATACTCATCCCACTTGGAGCAAGAACTCAAGCACACAACTATACCGAAACAGACAAGTTTCTTCAAGAAAGGTGAACATTACTACCCTTGTGTTACTGGTGGAGCACATCCTGTCCAGCGCTTCCTGATATCTAGTTTTACCCCCTCAACAACAAACTCCAAGTTTATAAAAGAATGGGATGTGACTTTGTCTTTGAGCATCTCAGGGAGATGCTTTTCTCACCTGGAGCTCTGCAGATCTGAGTACTTGTTTGGAAACTCAGAATTTTCCAGTGCATTCAACAATAAAAAAGTGAGTGTTAAGAGTTCAGTCTCTCACTATTCTGAGTAGGCAGCATGGTCCTTGACTTAGCTACAGGCTTTTTCAGTTCAAAATTGTAATTCTGCATTCCCCCAGCTTTTCTTCCAAGGTTCTTGCCCTCACTTCACTTCCACCCCTTTGCCTTTGCATAGAATCACAGAATCCCAGACTGGTTTGGGTTGGAAGGGATCCTAAAGCTTATCCAGTTCCAACCCCCTGTCATGGGCAGGGACACCTTACACTAGGGCAGGTTGCTCCAAGCCCCTGTGTCCAACCTGGCCTTGAACACTGCCAGGGATGGGGCAGC
>JAVHNF010020078.1:0-12124 GCA_034783455.1 Micropsitta finschii | reverse complement strand
CTTGTACTGACAACACTCCAAGTCCAGCATCCTGCTGGATATACTTTTGCTCATTTCAGTCAGAATGAGTAAAGGCTGTGGAGCAGAGCAGTTTACTAACTCTTTGTAATCCCAATAAACAGCTCAATCATTAACAGCTTTAACAACCTGTGTACCACACAACAAATCATTTATGACCCTCCTTTTCATCTCCCCTCACTGGTTGTGGCTTTTCACCTTTTCAGTTTCTGCTGGTGTCTTAGTTCAGTTGAAGTCTTTGTTCATTTATTCCTTCTGTTGGGGGTGGGGAAGAACCAAAGTATTTTTCATTTAGGAGATAAAAAGAATCCTTTTGTTCTGCTCAGATTGGTATGTTACAAATTTGGTAAACTCTCCCTTCCATATTTATTCTGGCTTTATAATCCAGAATGGTCAGAGAACAAATGTTCCTTCACAAGATGCTCCCAAACCCCTATGTCAAAAATTTAAGATATCACTTACTTAAAAATAGAAACTAAAGTCTAAATTGGTAGATTGTATCATTGATCTAGGCCCTTTTGTCTGTGCTAGAGAAACTGTAGAATATATATATCTAGTGGAAGACTCAATGCAGGGAAAATAAATTAAAAAAAAAATTAAATAAAAAATCACTATTCTGGATTCCTTGTAGAATTTCTCCAAGTGCAAAAATTTAAATCAGTTTTTGTTTTACTGCACTGTTCTAAATATGAACTTAACAGTGGTCAAGAAACTGGAATACTTTTCCATGTATTTTTTGTTAGTTTAATGCTTTTGATGTTTTAAATGCACTTGAGCAGTTACACCCATGTGAAATGTGCCTGCATACAGCAGCGTCTTCTGTCCACTTCAGATTTAAACAATTACACATACACTTTCTGTGGTGCAGAGCAAGCACAGCATGACACAGCAATACAGACCACAGTGGCTTAACAGCATTCAGACGGCAGGATTTTATCTTGAAGTATGAAACACACATCATCCTGTAACAGCTAGGTTTGTAACTGAAGCATGGCCATACCAGGAACCCTGTAGTTGTCACGTAAGTGTGAAGTGGGCAAAAGTCTTCTGAAACAACACTGGAATGTTCCTCTTAAAAATCACCTTGTTCACAAAGGACAGGCCTACCACTGCCTACATAAATTAACAGTAGGTCTTCCCAGCTGTGTGAAGTTGTATACTCTGCCAACTCAACCCTGTTGCATTTGGTTTTGGAAGAGAATTAATATGGCTAACCAAGACCTACTATACCAGGCACCAATCTTCACAAGTGAAACGTCATGAACAGATACAAACACAACTAACCCAGGGAAGACCATCCTCTCTAAAACCAGGTATCACTCAAGATACGTATATTCTGTCATTTGTCAGTAAACTGCTCAATAAACTGTGTATCAAATGTAACATATTTAATGAGCGTCTCCATGACTGCAGAAATTACAAGTTCCTAAAACATAAGGTCTGGTTCCCAAACTGCTCCAATCTGGGTAACATTCATCTGCTTTCAGACTGTTGTAGTATTTCTCACTTCCCCAGCTAGGCAAAGGACAAGTGGCATAGCCTCAGAAAAGTTCCACATATGACTGATATTCTTTACAGAAGCTCTCAAGTATTCATATCTGTACGACTTCATCTCATGTCAACTGCCTTCCATCAGAAGCCAGCTACAGAAACAAGATTTCTCCAGCCTCTCATAACAACTCCCCCCTGGAAGGAGCCAGTGCCCCCTCAAAGTCAGGAGTTGATGGAAAGCTATCAAATTCTCTTAAAATCTCTGTCTGTAATCTGCTGCAACAACAGTTCAGCCCCAAGCAGGCACAGCACACCCAACACTGGCAGAAATCAGGGTTTGGCACTGGTTAGACAAACGCAGAAATTAAGGACATGACTGAATCAGCAGTACCTTAGCTTAAAAAAGGTGATGGCAGGCACTTATGCAAGAGAGCTTAAGAAAGACAACCTTTCACAGCGTAATAATAATTCACAGGCTGGCTACAGCAGTTACGACTTCAGAAAGTTAGCAACAATAAAGTGCAACTGCAAGATACAGCTATACACATGTGGGTTACAGACAGCACTACTGAGGTACTGTGCTTTGCGAGCAGGCTCCACATGTGCTTATGCTTGTGTTAAGTCTTCACATGGGCATATTCTGTAACATTATTATACACTGATACTGACTCTTATTATCACAGAGAGCCAGTATTAGTCAAGCACCTAACCAGGCCAATCCCATGTGCCTAAAATAACATGCAATTTTCTGTTAGAATGGCATCTGAGTAAAGGATTACACTCACAATACATGCAAGCCTAACACAAGTCTCAACTGGCAAGGACATGACTGATCTGTCAGACTTGATAGCTCCAGCACAGCTTACCTGGCTCTTCCTGCTCCACTCTTCCATAAGTACACACCCCACTTTCTCTACAGTATATTCTTGAAGCATTACCAATTCACAGAGTTGGGAGGACAGCTAATGTATATATACTTTTTTTTTAAATGTTCATGTCAATGTCCTGTTTACTAATTCACTGCTGAAGACAAAGTAAAATGCATCTAAGAAATGTCAGTGGGGAGCAGAGAAGCACACAGGTGGAACAATACACATGCCTAAATAACCAACTCCCCTGCCAGAAAGAGCTGAGCTGACAGATTATGACACAAACCCTTTGGCCAAACGGCCCTTAACTAATTCTATTACTTCTGCCCCTTAAGAGAGGGGCCAATTCTCAGCAAAATATCCATGGATGTGGACTGCAATATGCAGACGAAAAATAACCCCCAAATCAAACAGGCACTCAGAAAGAAAATGAAAAGAAGCCAAAAGCCTATTAAAATGTCTATTTTAAAAAATTAGCATTCACTTTTTAATCTGCATGCTCAGAACTCTCACACTGTAGCTCAAGAAGCACAGAGCAAGAGGACATCTAAAGCAAAACCAGTTTTGAAACAGACTAATATCTCAAATTTCATTCATGCTGGTGGTTCAGTGTTCCCTTCACATCCTGTCCTTCGTTACCTGCTGCTGGCTGAAGATAATCTCTTCCCGGCTTCTCAAATGCTGACACGGGAACCTCTGTGAGCATACTGAACTACTTCCTTTTCTCCTTGAAAAGACTTAATAATCTACAACTTTATTCTGTGCCCTACTTGTAGTCTATCGCTTTCTTCCTTCTTGTATCGAATCTGCTAAAATAAAATTTTACAGAGTGTCAATTCAACAAAGGAAAAACTATAAAGTTCATTCTGACAGCTCCCTTTCTCAAAAAAATTAATCAAAAAAAAGAAAGGAAAAAAAGCCTTTGCCCTTGAAAAGATGAATGGAATAGCCTTAGGTATTCTATGGCTGTACTTACGAAAAAGTTATTGGACATTAAACACACAAGTCTCTATAGAAATAGGAAAAGTGTTTTGCCCAAGTCAAGCTTCTTTTTCCATTGCACAGTCCACTTCTACACTTTCCATGCTACAGTCCACTTCTAGACATAAGCTCACCTCTCAGAGAGGGACAAGTCCCATCCATCTCAAAGGGCAACAATGCCTACGAGATAATACTAGCAAATGAAGTAGTCTCACAAAAGCCATGTACATACATACACAAACATATGCTATTCAAATTCAGGAGAGAAATTATCTTCTTTACAGAAACTCAGTGTTTTGTCCATACATTAAACTTCTCTTACCAAAACCATGCCATTACCTTTTAATATTATAAAGGTAGCATCAAATCACAGTACATAACACTAAATAAATCTATCAGTCAATCTAAGAAATCACTAGGTGTCAGAATGTCCAATTTACTTTTCTATGCAGAAAAAGGTATTTCACCTTAAAAAAAAAGTAAAAAGTCATGTGAAAGTAATGTAAAACTCCCTGGCCACAAAGAAAACTGATGCCAGCACTCTTAAAACATTTAACATCTCCATGTATGTCCTATTCCATACTTCATACTGAAATGTTGCAGAAATTCATTATTTTCCTCACTTTTACCCAAAGCAATTAAGTTTGATTTTAAAGTTTTATATTTTAAAATAGTGATAAAAACATCTAACAAGAAAGATTATCTGATATCAACGCAGCTGCTGAGCAGGCATTTATATTTTATACAGAACAGGCATTTTCACTTTGTTAGATCTCCCCCCCCAACCTATCTGAAGACAAATAGTCAATCTACCCATGGATTTCTATATAAAGTGTAAATAAAAACCCCAAATCCTCTTAAACTTGGTTTTCTAACTTAAAGCAAATATTTATTAACACATTTTTCATCAAATGCTGAATCACAGAGAAAATGTGTAACTCATTGCTAGTTTAGGGATAATTTTATTTCAGCTCATTGAACAAATCCCTTCTTGGTTTTGGCAGAACTGTATCAGAACATTTTTTTTTAAACAATGTTGTATCACTGTTGTAGTTTAGAGAAAAACATAAATGTAAGTCTTGAACAGGAAAGGAAAAAAATGGAATAAAAACAATTAAGCTCATTTCTTGTAAGTGCAAAAATATTCCCTTGTCGCCAAGCAAAGAAGGTAACATAGATTAGCAACAGCAATTTGAATTTAAGCTATCCAATAGAAATGAAAATTTAGAAGTCCAAGTTTCTCTCATTATAATAAGTCTCTTCTATTGTTCATCCAAAATTACCACTTCTCTTTTTTTGGTCTTTATTGGAGCATGCAAAATCATCCCCCTATATTAGGTCTGAAATAATTTTCACAGAAGTCAATAATAAAAACCCCCAAACCTCATTATTACTATTATTCTGTATTACAGCAAGAGCAATGCTCCCATTACGATTGAAAAATATACAGGAAAACAATGTCCAGAAGAGGTGGATGAAATAATTTAGTCAGTCATTGAACTCAAAGGGATCAGAGAATAATTCTGAAAATGCAGACTGGTTAATGCTTCCAAAATCAACACATCTGGTTCCTACTTCTGTGCAGGTTCCTAAAAAAAAATTCTGTTCCTATTTCTGTTGAAATACTTAAGCACTCAAAATACACAGAAAATGATATTATTCAAAAGATACTCTTCCCCTTACTAAAGTACACTGAATTCAGTGGCCTAAGCCATACTTCAGACATTGTCTCAAACTAGGAAATGCTAAATCATACTAAAGCTCCTGTTCAATTAAAACAACCCCAAACAAACATCAACAAAAAAACCCCAAACCAAACAGCACTATCTTTTCTGGCTGTATTCAATGGAGAAATGTTTGTCCCTTTATGCATAAGACCAGAGATATTTATCTAAAAAGGAAGATGCAAGCAATTTAAAAATAATTTTCTTATTTCTGTTTATTGTAAAACACATGCTTCTGCTTCACAGGCTTAAAACTCTGAAAATAAGAGCTAAAACAAAGGAGTTAAATTCTCTACCAGAATGCATTTGCTCAAGTGTAAAGCTAACAAATGCTAAAATTTTTGGCAACACTTCTGCATTTCTGAATGATTAGGTAGTCAAAACTATTTTTTGATTTTGCTTGCATGATGCTGGATTAGAATAATCCATATAAATCAGTGGTTTCCCCTCACTAGGAATACAGTGTTTACTTCTGGTCTTCTGATGCCAAAAGGATGCATAAAAAAATAGGGAGGTTCAAAAAGACATAACAGAAAAGCCATGCATGTACAGCAGTGGATTAGAATTGTTTACTCAGGAGAAGAGTAAGAAAGAACATAGTCAAAGTAAACATAATAGTAGCAAACCAGAGAAGGCATGCTGAGCATTTCAGTCACCCTTTACAGAACATAATGATGGGATGCTTTCCCTAAAGAAAACTTAAACATGTAGGTCTTTGACAAAGAAAACTGTTTATGCTATAGGAACGGCAGAATTCTCAATGCTCTCCTCCCACCAAGATGTAGAGTTCACACCCACAAGACGGAAATGACGTAGGACAAAAGAAAAAGCTGACCTCAAGTCATGTATTTAGCTGCCTAGAGACTTAACTCGTGGAAACCTAAATATTCAGGCCAAAGTCCTCCAAGATATTTACGTACTCGTTTTCTATTGATACCAGTCATCATTTGAAAACAGTGGGGCTTGTTGAACAAATATGCTGGATTATCTAGACTGTTACAACTTCAAGCTCTTCCAAGTCTATGCAGCAACAGTGGTGGCAATATGAAAATATTTATATGCTGGATAGTAGCTGGATGCCTATTTATTTCCTTCTTCAAATCATCATGAGACTCTGTTGTATGTTAAGACTGTGATTAAGCAGCATTTTCTAGTTGATACAGTGAGTGAAAACATAAGGCATGTGGCTTCATACTTGTGTTTTTGGTAAGGCTACGATTTTTGCCCCTGTAAGTAGTAACAAACTCCCCCTTCCCATCATGTCCACTACGGGCTCTCCTCCCCTCCACCATGACAAACGCACACAGCCACATGGCCCTGTTTCTCAAATGCCTTCCAGTTTTCATTACAGCCCTGACCACCTCTGCACCACCCCCCATCCTTCAATTATTCTCCAAACTCTTTCTCTGCCTCTATCCAACTTCCCTCCTTTCTGCAATCCCTTCTCTCCCCTCTGCTGTTCACGCCCCCCACTACACTGCTTCGTTCCTGACCACCAACCCCTCTCCCCGAAGTCTGCTGCTTCCTAACGTCTCACTACTTGTTTCCTTCCTACTCCCATACCACAAGGCCTCTCCAGAAGCTTTCAGTTACAATCCTTCTTTCTCTTAGAGAGCAAAACACCGTCTTCCCTCAAAATAAGTGCTGAATACCACAGTGAACAGCAGGAAGACTACACAAGCAGCACCTTGCAGCTTCAGGGAACTTGCCTCTCCAGTGAAGCAGGATTTATCATAAAAAATAAAAGTATTTCCATGTAGTGATGCATTCTCTGAAGCTTCACATTTATTAGTGGTATTCCAAACTCACTGCACCACAACATGTAGAAAAATGCCACCAAGTCAAGCAACAAACATTATTACTGAGACCAACAAAGAGTTAGTAAGTTTCTTAGGTATTTCTACTAGGACAAAATAAAGTATATGAGTAAAGCAAAAGTAAACAATGGGAGAGCCTTATGCAAATTGAGGACAGACCAATTATGGATTACACTGGACAGGATTAACACAGATTAAAAAAAAAAGTAGCAATTATTTGCAAAGTCTTGATGAACAGAGATTCCTATAATCAAATCCTAAAATGCTATCCACCCGTGGAGACCTCTAGTACGCACACTAACCAACTTTCTTCAGACCCTACGTAGGACATTAAACAGAAGTCTCTATGAAGAGCTTGCTTGCAATACAACTATAACTGGAGATGGTTTAAAGTACCTTCAGGTTAAGGTTCGCCAGCCATCAGTAATAAGTTCACATTCACCACCATTTTCAGATATTACTTAAGAATTTTGACTATTATCAACCAAACCAGAAATTAAAAAGTATTTCATGTTTTCTGTAATAAAAGCTCACAAACCTTCCAGACATACAAATACTATAAATTCCAGTACACACAAAGTATAATTATTTGTAAGAATTTGCAAAAGCTGACTATTAACACTTTTTTTACTGTTTTGTTGCATTCAGTCATATTAAACATAGGAATAATATACTTCCAACAGTTCCACTACGGGATAAGTGTGCCTCAGGTTCTTGTGTCCAGCCCATAGCTTCAAAAAATCCTGAATAAAGTGAAACTTATTTTTATTCAGCTCAGGTCATTATTTCCAGAAAGTCCATTAACTGCTTCCAAATAAAAGAAAAAAACTGTAAGCAACAGGTTCTATAAAGTTTATATGATTCATTCTCTGCTGAAAATAGTAGTTACCAGAGCAGTAACTGATTTTAAGAAAAATAATATAGCTCCCACACAGAGAAATACCTCTACTGGAATAAAGTATTTCTATATTTCTTTTATATAAAAGAATTAAAAATTATTATATTTTAATTTGCTGTTAATTTTTTAGTTACAGGGCTCATCAACTTCTACCTTATCATGTGTGTCTGCAGATTCTTAGCAGAACTCTTACATCAGATAATAACTCAATAGTTACAAAAAATGATGAAGACTGATTCATAACTGTGAAGTTTGTATGAAGTGAAGCATGGGAATAAATCAGCAAAACCCACAAGCACAGGAAGAAAGCTAATATGTAAGGTCATTCATTAGGAATCCACATACCAGCTGATTAAGAAGCTGCCTAATGACCAGCCTTTGTGATCATTACATGGTTAGCACTGCTCATTCTCCAAAACCTTTCTGAAGTTAGAGCTCATGAAAAATTCCAATTTAGGGCTTGATCCAACACCCAAGGAAGACTATAAATATTTTAGCACTGACATCAGTGAAAACAGAATAGATCCTTTATGTTTTTTCCTTACTGTAAAGATTTCCTATACAGCTTTTTAACAACAAAATATTAAGGGTACCAATATTGTATTGATATTTCAAAAAATTAAACTCACCTTATACAGCAGTATTATAATGCTCCAAATTATGTGCCTAATACAAACCTATTTATCAAAGAAAAATTACTTGGCCAAAGCACGATACAAAAGCTCTAACAAAGATGCTAGAAGGTAAAGCAACTTCCAGAAAAAACATCAGCACTACCACAGTGAGCACTGCAACTTTATAGCTAGTACGCTTTGCACAGATGGACAAGTAATTTTTAGAAATGAATCACGCTGCAAATGATTTTACTAATTTTAAAACAGAGGTGAGGAACCAATAGCCTACAGGCCAGATATGGTTTGCTGCTTCTGTTCAGATGGCCTACAGACATATACGAGCTTTATTACTTAATAACACCAAGGCAGACTTCAAGAGAAGACACGCGTGTTTTAAAAGGCTCCAACAATTCACATTTTTAAATACCTAATCCTTAAACCCAAACATCTGCCTGGAGTTTAAAGTATTAAATGAAATCTATGTTATTAGTTTGATTTTTGTTTTAAACCCACACAAACTGTTGAGTTATTGTCCACTAAATATAGCACATTCTTGCTGTCCAGAGAAGATGGGACTTAACAGCCCTCGACATTTAAATTATCTTAGTAGACAAAAGACAATGGTACTTGGAGGATGGACAGCAGCCTGTATAATGGTTGTGGCAGAAGAATTTTGATACCTGCTCCAATACAGAGGAATATATTCTACAGCTCTCATTTAAGGCAAAACTTACACTGAAATCTATGAATATTTTGCCTCAAAAAAGATACAATCCCAAATATAGATCTCAGTCTTTCATAGACAGCTTTTTTCAAAGTGCAAAGCATTTCTGAATCTTAAAGTATACACAGGACTCTTAAATACAAAAAGAACAAATGAAAAAACATCTACTGCAAGAGAAAAATCACAAGCCACCACTCTACTTTCCAGCCTTTCTGCAATTATTTGCAGCTGCCATGAACATATTGATATTTAGTAAACTGCAGGCTGCAGCTTTAATTGAAGTTTGACTGCTATAAACAGTTAGCTGCCTGGCTCTGGCCCGCACTCTAATACCATCAGCAGAACAGAGATGGGAAGTATAAACAAATCTTTTAACTAGATTACAGTTTCTAAACCGGCCATGAATCCCTTCAGCAAGAACTCCTGTGTGACAAAATATTAAAGAGGGGAAAATATTTTTAAACAGTATCTTAAAAAAGCCTAACCTTTCCTAAGATAGTATGAATGGGATTCTTCTGAGGAAAACGACAAAGTTTCCAAAGGGGGCTATCCTTAAGAAACATGGTCTGATCCTTGAAGAAAAAAAAAAAAAAAAAAAAAAATAAAAAAAAAAAAAAAAAAAAAATAGCCAGAAAACTTTAAAACAAACAGTTGCAAAACAGAAGGGCATTTTCCAAAGGCTTTTTTTTCCCTCAAGACTTCAAACTGCATAAAGAAAGGCTACTGAACTTTGAAATACCAGCAGAACTTGCAGTATCATTTCACATTCCAAGTGGTCACACTCAAGAACAACATAACAAAACCACATAGCACCACCAATCTATACCAACATGCCTTCTTTCTAAAGCTGATCTTTTTCATGACTTCCTTCAGCCAAGCTTCTTCCCCATAAAGATTATGAGGGGACAATGATGTATCCCTCCTTTCTGCCCCCAAGCCAGTAAAAGACAAAAGGAAGTTCTGTTCCAAAAAAATCAGCTTGCTACAGATCCCTGACTACTTTGTTTCTTTTATCAATGATATCATTTATCCACTTTTACACCGTTTTCTTACAAAAACCAGCAGATACTGAAAACTTCCTCCTCTCAGCTAGGGGTAGTAGGATGGGAGGATGCAGCAAAAACTTTTTTGTGCTTATCTGCTACATACATATAAAATAACTTACCTCCTTAAATTGACAGCATGCTTATATTAAAAAAAAAAAAAAAAAAATGCCTAAATCTTTCTTATATCAGTCTTAAAAGTAAAAAAATAATTTTAAATACATATAATTTAAAAGTAGATCAGGTACAAACACAATCAAAATGTAAAGCCAGTGCTAGCTGTTTGTTATTGTCAAGCTACAGCTTGAGTCCTACCAAAACACATGAGATTTGTACTCATTCTGGCAGGGCCGATCATATAAATGCATATACATTTATATATGCACAGGCATATGTGTATATAAATATGCATGCATGAGTATACATATATGTATATATATATAAAAATACAGATGAGGTATACAGGTAAAATCTTAAGGATGAAGACAGAAACCAAATGTTTTACACATTTCTATAAAGCCTTTAGCTTGTTAGAACAGATAATCCCAAATAATGTATTGGCAATGATCTACCAGAGCTTAAAAACAAAGTCTAAAATTGGCAAACTAGAATTTGATTTACATGTTTTTGAAACATTAGGCAGTATGAATGGAAAAATTAGCCTCTCTATATTTATGATATGTAGGCCCAGTTTCTATTTGGCTGACTTTTACTTTTTTCCTAACTTAAACTGCATTTGTTTCCTTTGGCGGTGAGGTACAAGGCAACATTATTGCAAGCCTCTCTTTATCTAAATGTTGAGAATATCACCATTTGATCCAACAGGATTTGTTGTGCAAACAATTGACAACTGTTCTGGTTGCCTCACTTGGGATTTTTTCCTTAGTGAGGCCATGCTACTGATGCTGAAAACTAACCAACCTAATGTTTAAGACACTATTTACACTTCAGATCACTCTTCCTTCAGTAAATCATCAAAATAATTTTGGATTCAATGTCACTGTAAACGTAGACTAAGCAAAAATTATGATGAGGGTTTTTTTTTTTTTTTAATCTTAGGCTTTAATTTTACCTCATGTAGGAATAAGGTAATTAGCATATTGCTTCTAAAGGTCTTAATTACAAGATATTGTGACAAGATAAGAATTCTTAAAATACTCCTTCCTTACGTTATTTTAAAATATTTCCTGTAGAAGAAGAAAAAAAAGAAAACAACTTATCAAGGAATTTAATGATTTATAAATGAAATGCTTTATTCTTTATTTGATAAAGTAACTGGAGACCTCAAAAAACAACCAGACATTTCACCATTTCATTTTTTAAGTAACTTTAAAGCTTCTGAAACAGAACACTTCTGAAAAAAACCCCACCAAACAACAAACAAACAACTGAACATCTTGGGCACCTCCAGTTCTCTGCATTGCCCTCAGCTCCAAGTCCAGGAACCAACACTCAAAGCCACTCTCAATGGTTGCTCCTCAGTCATTACCATGGGAAGGACAGGAGGTAATGGAGATTTTCATGACGGGAACACCTGTCAAGCTGCAGATAAACTGAGATGATCAACCCATTTCACAAAAGTCTATGAATAGCCATCTCACGGTAATGACTGACTCCTGCTGCCATGTGCCAGATCAAAACAACTACTTAGAGGTAAAAGGCTTGAAATACAGACCTTTGGAGCCACACAGTCACTTTCATTTTAGGTACTGTTTTAATATATCTATTTTTTACACTTCTTTTATATGCTCATTTGTATATATACATGTGCATTTGTGTATGCAGCGAAACATACTTGTGTACATACCTACACATTTCATAATGTTGTAGTTGAAGAGGTTTTGACAAATTTCACCTCAATTTAAAAATAATGCAAAGTCTGAACTCCTTTCTAGACAATTCATAAAAAAAAAAAAAAAAAAAAAAAAAAAACCCCAACGAACAA